>JACTOM010000929.1:13767034-13812827 GCA_015832385.1 Elymnias hypermnestra
CTATTGAGGATTTTTTTCCCGTCTTAAAAAAAAAAAAAAAAAAAAAAAAGGGTAAACACATAAATTATATTAGTGAAAGGTGTAATAAATATTTGAATCTTTTAAGAGTTTTGTCAGGGCCTAGTTGGGGAATGCACCCTAAGGATCTTTTGCGATTATATGTAGCTATTATTAGAAGTAGGATGGATTATGCAAGTTTTTTATTTGACAGTAGTGCAGGAAGCTACATTACAAAACTAGACAAAGTCCAGAATAAGCCTTAAGAATAATTGGCGCGTTTTTTAAAACCTCTCCAATTCATGTTATGGAATCCGAACTATGTTTACCGCCCTTACATTTAAGAAGGTTATATCTTGCGTACAAATATTGTTTGAAAAGTCGTACGTGGTGTAATAATCTGACTATTGATTTGATCGCCGAACTAGGCGACCTTTGTTTGAATATGTATTGGAGAAATAAAAAGGAGCCCCTTCTGGTAAAAGCATATAGGGAAACAAAAAAATTTGACATACACTGTAATAAACAGCTAGAAATGTTTAATATGCCAGTTTGGGTTACGAGATTAAATGTAAGAAATTCTATTGGGATAAATTTGGAGTCAGTTAAACATTCGAGGAAAAACTATGATCCAAAAAATATTAAGGCTGAGGTTATCAAAGAATTAAATGAAAAATATAGGGAATGGCAACAAATTTTCACTGATGGTTCAAAAAATGACCAGAAGCAAGGGGCTGCTTTTTATGATCTTAGTAGGGAACACAGACATAAGGTCAAAATAAAAAATTATATAGCTATTATATCGTTGGAACTTGTTGCAGTCTCAGATGCCTTAAAACACGCTGCTTCTACAGAATCAGCACTTACTGTAATGTTCTCGGACAGTAAAAGTGCTCTTCAACTTCTTCTTCTTCTGACTCGATGCACCTCTGCTTACAGAGGGCTACCGATAGGTTATGACATTTTGCAGCAAATTTATAATTTCTGCCGGAATGGCAGATTGCTGAGGCTGCAATGGGTCCCAGCACATATAGGTATAAAGGGAAATGAAGAGGCGGACAGACTTGCTAAACAGGGTGGTACTATCGGACATGGTTTTACTATCAGACCCTTTTATTCTGAGATTCTTCGCAAAGTAAAATATTTGATTCGCATTGTATGGAAATCTTATTTTGATGAGAGATCCAGAACGAAGGGGATCTGGTATAAGACCATGCAGAGTGAACCTCCGCGAGTACTATGGTTTGGACACGCTGCCTTAGGTAGAAACCATCTTAAGGTAGCTTTTAGGTTGCGGTCCGGGCATTATCCCTAAAATAAATATGCCTATTTAATGAATAAAGCGGCTACACCGAACTGCATTCTATGCAATCAATTAGAAGACGTACAGCATCTTCCCTTGGAGTGCATCAGAACAATGAACGAAAGACAATCGCTGATAAGCCGCTATGGTCTAAATTGTTTTGATGTTGGCCTACTGCAGAGCATTCTGAGTAGTCCAACGTCAGAAGTAGCTGTACAATTTTACAATATGATAGTTGCGGGTTATCAGTGATTCATATTAATGTTAAGTTACGATGGGGCTGACGTGTCTGTGGACAAAAGTTCCGAATATCCTCTAGATTAAAAAAAATAATAATAATAGATATTTTTTAAATAACTTTTAATTAGTAAGTATTTGTGAATTGGTAATCAAAACTAAGAAGATCAATAATTCAGTCAGTCAATTTATCTGTTATACAATAAAATTTATGTTTTTTTCTTTTGCTTACAGATCAGCACTAACCTTACTTAATGTTAAATGTTGATAAAGCCTGAGATGGGAGCACGCTAACCTGGTCGGACGTAATCACTTAAAGTTGCGACACAAAGGATCACAATTTTGTATTATGGGTTAGTATCTAGCTACGTCAGAAGCCTCCGATATGTCTAAGCTGAGTAAAATGAAACAATACAATATCCTAAATTTTATCCTACGGGAAATCTAGGACCTCCGCTAGCATCAGGTCACCAACGAGGCCGTCAACTCTAGGCAGAGATATCAATTCTAGAGAGGAGGTCAAAAGGCATTGGCTGTTAAGTTTAGACATCAGTCATTATAGTAGTAGTACTCAAATAGCACATTTACATCGTAACTACGCTGCCTTATTTCCATATAATTAAATACCAAATTGGCTTGACCTACTTAACGTATAAGCATTTTATGCTAAACACCAAAGTTCAACATGACTATAAAATCTCATCTGCGAAAATGAATATTATATTCATTAGTTCACATGCTTTTGCTTCATTGTTTTTTGTGAGACGTCTTTGTTATTCTCAGTGTTTATGGGCAACCAGATATTGAAAATTCAAGGAAAGGTTTTCAATTAGGGTGTTTTTGAAGTGAAACTTCTTTAGTTCTTTGTTTGGTGTAACGCGTGATTACCGTCACGAAGATGTGCAGCGTTTTCGATGCTAATTCGTTTAAAGGTTAGATAGTTTACAAATAACATGTGGCATTTTAATTTCCCACTCGGCATTTATTAAATTAATATACTATTTTTCTTAAAATATAAAATAAAAATATTTAATAAAAACTAAATGTATTAACAAAATTTAATTAATAATTGTAATATGGACAAAAATCACGTGACATTTTTATTTACAATTCGTCATTTGAGATTTCAATAAATTATTTGTATTAACTTTCGACACTTTTAATATTTCAATGACAATTAAGTTCGTAACATATCTTCCTTTTTCCCTCCCCCCAAGTCTCGGAAAACTAATGTTTTAGATTTATAAAAATACAAACAAGAGATAAAAAATTGTTAATATTTTTACAGTGAAATACTATACGCCGTGACGGGATAGTGGGACTCACTGACAAGTCTAAATATCCACTAAAATCCAGCGGAACCATCAACATTTTTGGGTGGAGAGCCTACACGAACTCAATAATAGAGTAGTGCAACACTGATTAGTCAGATATTCGGAAGAATTCTAGATATGGAGTGCGAGTGCTGCCACCGCAGTGTAAAGAACTGTCACTTTTTTCCGCATAAATAATTTTAATTTACCGGTATATTTAACACAATTCAACTTAAAAGTGCGAAGATTATGTGTACCTAGTGTTTTGGAGTGGTATGATAATCAACTTATTAATTCCAGTACAATAACTTAAAGAAAAGATCCTTGTTAAGTTGTGAACAAAGACTAGTTGTTAGAACAAAAGTGTTGACATTACCATAGTAATTTTACTACATACCCGCACATTACGTTGCTGAATATTGTGGCAAAAACTAATCATATTTTCGCAAACTTTAACATCAGCTCGCTGGTTAGTGTCGTGCAATCGGAGTATATAGTTAACTAAATACTTCTTTAGCATGTTATCTCTTTATAGTTCCGAAAAATACTTTTCTATAATTTCCCACGCTAAACTCGAACCCGTGCTAATGAAGCAAGTGCTCAAACCATGATACCAACAAGGGCTTCAAGACGTCTTTCATAAATACCAAAGAAAGATTACAAATTTTACTTTCAAGTTTTAGATTTCTTTGTAATAATAGGATAGTCCTCAAAGCCCTCTTTTGGTAAATACTGTAACTCATTAAGTTTTATTAACAACTTCGTACGTGACCCTTTTATCTGCGAATTGAAGTCTCTCAGATGGCTCTTTCATTACTCTTTTATTCGTAATGCTATTATAAAAATACCTTCCTACGGAATCCTATGAACGAGGTCACGTGCATTTAATGTCTTTCTTTCAGAATAGAAAATGACAGTGTTATACAAAGATCATGTTTACTCCTTGTATTGTCATGTAAAGGAAAGATCATCTTTGATCTAATTTTCAACTTTTTAGTGTCCTATCATGATATACCCATCGATCACGATGTCTATCAGGTGTGAGTCTTGTTTCAGGTAAATAATTTGAGATTTCTATTAAGTATCTCTCAGTAGACGATGGAAGTTGTTGAATAGTTGCCGGTACTATACGTCTGGACAACAATGGACAATATCTATATCGATAACAACCGGATTTTGGGCTAAAGTAATATTTATATTAATAAGCGAGTAAAACAAAATTCAATCTAATTCAATTCCTACTTAAAACTATATCAACATCAAGTGTCATTCAATAAAAGGTTTAAAAAATTGATTTGAACTCAAGTGATTAAATAAAAACATTAAAATTAATGATTGAGAATTTTAATGACATAGGGACAGTTTAAACTAATAATTGAATTTCTACATAATATTTAATGTTCTAAAAAATATAATATTAAAGGGAGATTTTTGTTTAGTTTTACCTCACGGATTGATGTTATTCCATACTCTAAATAACGTTACGTTAGTATGTAATAATCAAAATACTAGCCTCACAAAGTAACAAACCTATTCCAAAATTAACATAAAAATATCATGCCTTACATTCTATGTAAAACTTTCAATTTAATTAAGACCCGTATAAAAGCATTCTACAATCGTTACTATAGCTACTATTGTAACAACAAAGGGTCTAGAGTGAATGCAATGTGTATCACTTGATAATAATCACGTTCGTGGTTCTTGCTCCATTACAATAAGAGTTAAAATGCAAAACTCTTGTACATCTTGATTTGTAGACGCAAGTGCTGCAGAATGGCGTTCGCGATTTAAGTGGTTGTTGCGAAGAGTAAAATATTAACGTAACTATGCCTCTGTTGTAATGATTCCTACTTTCTTGTTAAAGAATTTGTTTATGTAATTTGAATATCTTATAATTACGATTTCGCTAGCAGTTCCTCAGTCCCAGAAGAGGTTTAGAAAATAGTATTTTATGGAAATTGAGTCTAAACAGACGGGAGGCTTCAGCCGTGGCTAGCTACCACCCTTTCTGCAAATGCGTGTTGCCAAGGGAAAATATTGTATGGTACGAGGCTGTGTAGAAATTATATGAGGTAAATTATCTCTTATCAAGTTAGCGATCTAGTCTACAATGGTGTAGACTGTATAATCACTTAACATCGGTTAAGATTACAATTAAGCGGTAACCTGACAGCAATAAAAAGATACAAAGCCGCATCGAAAGAATTCTGACAAGATTCCAATAACGGGTTCAAATATTAAAAATACAGCGATTTTATATCAACAAACTTTGATGAGTTGTAGAATTTTCGCACTCATGTGATAACTAACTAACATATCAGTTATTTACTACTTTACTAATAAAATAACAAGTAACGAAAATAACTCAAATCCATAAAGAGGTTATTACGTTATATATATATATAACGTTATATTTCACGATGGAGAGAGCGATTTTATGAATAAAAATATATACCTATTTTTACCAAATAAAATTATTTAATAAGAGATTTTCATGAAGTTATACGAGGTGTGTTCAAAAAGTATCGCGAATTTTGAATTTTCGCGGGTTACGTATATTCGAATTTCGAATTTTTTGTGGCGTTATGTTGGTATTCATCTCTCTCACTTATGCCGACAAGCTCGGCCATTTTGAATGTTCATTTAATTGTTGACAGCTGCTTTGCTTGCACGTGTTTTGGATCGTCTTCGATTTTTACCTATTCAAAAAAATGGATCAAAGAACCTGTATCAAATTTTGTGTGAAAAACGAAATTAAGTGCGCGGATGCATTCCGAATGTTGACTGTGGCATACGGAGAAGCTACCTTGGACCGAAGCAACGTTTATCGGTGGTACAAAATGTTCTCAGAAGGCCGAGAAGATGTGAACGACGAAGAGCGTGCCGGACGCCCGAGCACTTCAACAACAGACGAAAAAATTAATGAAGTGGAGAAAATGGTATTGGCCAATCGTCGAATCACCGTTAGAGAAGTTGCTGAGGACCTAAACATATCGATTGGCTCGTGCCATTCGATTTTTATCAATGATTTGGGCATGAGACGGGTCGCCGCGAAATTCGTACCAAAATTGCTCAATTGTGACCAAAAACAGCATCGCATGAACATTGCTAATGAGATGTTAAACTCTGTCCGCGACGACCCAAATTTGCTCCAGAGGGTCATAACTGGTGACGAATCGTGGGTTTATGGTTATGACGTGGAAACCAAAGCTCAATCATCTCAATGGAAGCTGCCGCACGAACCAAGACCGAAAAAAGCGCGCCAAGTTCGATCGAATGTGAAAGTTTTGCTGACAGTTTTCTTTGATTGCAGGGGCGTGGTGCATCATGAGTTCTTGCCACAGGGAAGAACGGTCAATAAGGAATATTACCTGCAAGTTATGCGCAATTTGCGCGAAGCAATCCGCCAGAAACGCCCGGATTTGTGGAAGAACAAAAATTGGCTTTTGCACCACGATAACGCCCCTGCTCACACATCGTTGCTTGTGCGCGACTTTTTGGCCAAAAACAACACACTAATGATGCCGCAGCCACCGTATTCCCCAGATCTGGCCCCCTGTGACTTTTTCTTGTTCCCTAAACTGAAGAGGCCCATGAAAGGACGACGTTACTCTTCTCTTGACGAGATAAAGACGGCATCGAAGGAGGAGCTGAACAAGATAAAAAAAAATGATTTTTTGAAGTGCTTCGAAGATTGGAAAAACCGTTGGCACAAGTGTATAATATCTCATGGGGATTACTTTGAAGGGGACAAAATAGATATTCATGAATAAATAAATAATTTTTGAAAAAACACAAAATTCGCGATACTTTTTGAACACACAGCGTATAAAATTAAATGCAACTTAATACAATCTAGCTATTAATCAGTGTCTGACGTATATTTTGCCCATATACTATATCTGTGTAGATAAATACCACGCACCTATTATGTATACTATAGAAAAAATACCTTTGCAGTAAGAAATAACATTATAAAATAGCAGTTATTTGACTTATGATAACGCAAGAGTTAGTGTTATTTAAAAATAACAAACTCCCATGCTTACTAAGCTAGTACGTAACTTGAGAAAATCTAATTTTGGACACTAGATGTCGCTCGAAGTGTTAGTATTAAAGCTTACAGTTTATATTAAGTAATATTTGATCTCAGTTTCACATGAATTGTAGATGTAGCCTGGATTTAAAGGTAGTTATATAGGTTACAGAAACTGGGATAAATAAAGGTGTATTTGCAATCGTCCGCAATCGTAAGACTTCAGCAATATCATGTAAAACGGTTATACAAAAAGTGCGAAGATCGGGGTACTTTTTGTCTGATCGTTGCATACATATCTTTTAAATTATTTTCATAGCTATGTATTTCACTAGCTCACATATTAATATAGCCCCTCTGTTGACTAAATCCATATAACTTTTAGTCTAGCGTAGGGAAATGAGCCCTTTTACAACATCACGCACTTCCGCCGTGGCTAATCAATAACAATTATTACTTCCCTTCTAACAAAACGTAGCTATGACTAATCAAAAAATAAAGAATGACAAAACCTTAACAACGCCTTTGTCGGACTAGATTCGAATATAATTTGCGTAATCGGTTATTGTTATTTTTAGTCACGTTACGCAATAATTTTTTACAATAAGCTATCGCGATTCCTATTTCCATTTAATTAATATGAAAGTAAATCGCTATGGCTTACTAGGACAAATTATATATGCTTATAATTTCCTGTTCCTGTAGCAACTGTATACAGTAGAATTTTATAGGCGCGAATTCACAACATCACATTTAGAAGACGTTTCTTCTATATATACATTAAATCCTCGTACGCAGGTGGATGTTGAGTATTTTTTCACGGTTTAAGGCTTAGAAGGGATTGGGAACTACGCAGATGGCACAAATGGGAACAGTTAATTATTATACATTGAGACGGTTGATGATTTACACATAATCGAGATTATTAAAAAATATGAAATTGGGATAGTAATTTTGTTTGTCACATAGAGACCTATTGAGAAGCGATTATTTGTAAATAACTCCTTCGAGGGATCAACAAGCCACAATTAACACAAGATAATGAACTGTATCGTTCATATTTTAATACTATGTTGGCATGTATTTGTCGAAATTTATGCTACTTCTTTTCGAAATATTTAAACGGGACGGGAACGGGAAATCCCAAGTGTACCACATTGGACCAAAGTAAAATCTAGCTAGATTTGTTTTCTCTTTACTAACAGGTTAGGGGTTGTTTCGCTAGATCTCACCTGTTAAACAATCATCATACAGTTTAAATACGCAACTCGCTAACCTGGTTAGATATAATACCTCTTAATGGTTTCTACACAGCATTGTACGGCAACGAAAAGTTTTTGCTTGGCAGTACGTCTTTGCTGGTAGTACAGTAAATAGCAATGAGAAAGCCTCCCACCAGTCCAGAACTAGACATATTTAAATTTCCTAAACTAAACCCAGTTCCACCTAGTACCTCAGCACTGACGAAACGAATACTAATATATTAATTAAGAATTGTTACTTTTTGCATAAATCAACTGCGTTTACGTTTATATTAACAAACTTGTGGTTATATTATATGATGGTATACATATTACAACTCTGTACTTACTAAATGTGTCTAAATGCTTTATCTGATAACTCCTGACATGCTGCCAACTGGAGCCCGGAGATGTGGGTTAGTCTTAACTCCTAATTCCGGCCCACCCAGGTAGTCCCCGAGACGGTTACTCACCACTAATGCCCAATAAAACGCATGTCAAATGATAAACGCTCTCCTTTCTAACCCTTTATAATTAGATGTCACGATAGAGTTCAAAAAGATATACAGATTAATAAAATTGTAGTGTCTGTTTGTAAATTCAAATTAACAGCTTTTCACTATATGCATATAAAACTGCATACTGTACTTGTGTTAAAAAATCTATTTTTGAAATATTTATCTGTCTGTATGTTTGTTGATTTTGACGGGACATTTACAGGCAGAAAGCTGGTGTTTTAAGTAGTAATCAAGTTTTATCCCTTCAATTGCCCGTGTCACGTACCGATTGACATGGCCGTCTTGGAGAAGATAGCCCGTGTATACTAGCTGACCTGATACAATAGTAGTCTCAACTCGGGTGATCGGAAATATGAGCATTTCTTTCTTGTTAAGTTAAAATGTGTATTATCTATTTCGATTCTCGGTAACTGTCGTAACAAAATATGCGTAGAGATAAGACCAGACAATAGCCAAAAGATAACTTTGTAGTTCAACATTAAGCCCCAAGAGCCACTTTAGCGTTATTCGACCCGCGGGGCAATCGTTGTAACAACGTCCTTGCGGAGAGGGGCAGGCGACGGTTATTTCCGTTAACTAGCGCGGACAGTCAAACTGTTATTTTAAAAATATTTTTATTTCAGAAATATTAAGTGAAATACTTCATACATATTACTTTCGAGACATAATCTTTACACGACAAACACTGCGAGGAACAGCTAGTACTTTATATCAAAGGTTAATAAAAAATACGTAAGTTTTTAAAGAAACAAATAAAGGAAACAAAATTTTATTCCGGACATTGTGATATATTTTAACTTAAATTATATTAGTTGTTTGATTAAATAATTGAATGCTTAATTGCACAGCATTTTAACCACGACTAATTATTTAAATGCTTTTATTTATTGTGTATTGCTGTATACATATTTAATTTTAAATGCGTATACACCTACGTTTGTGTTTATGTATACATTTCTATTGATGTGTCTATAAGCAAAATACCACTCCCAGATTATATGTCTGTCATCAAGTTTACTCTAACACCATAGTTTAGCAAACTCTTTTGACATCATAGACCTTTTAAGGAAGCAGGCATGTAGAACAAAATAGAAGTTTCTCCTTATTAATGGCATGATGTAGCAATTTAAAGTTTTTACTATAATGTAAAACAAAATTTCTTCCATAATCTATATCTGCATGTATTTGTATATATATTAAGTTAAGTACTAACAGTTATACCCTTAGTATTCTCATATTTCACCGTACTTAGTTAAGGCTTCACTCAATGAGAACCCTTTACCCAACTCTACCATATGTGTATAATTTACTATATAATAACTATTATCGCTATAAAAACATAGGGGGTGGTGGGTAAAGAAAGGTGAAAATGTATGTTTGTATTTTCTATGTATGTAAAAAATTGTCAAACGAATTAAGGAATATATAATTTAAAGTTGCGATTCCTGTTATTTAGGAATAATTTAATGTTCAATTTAAATAAAACCTAATTTTACTTGTTTATTTGTCAAAGTATGTTTATTTATTAAACATTTAAATAGAAAGATATAAAATAAATTTAGATGAAAATTGTGTCGCATGAAGAACATAACTTTAACGAGCAAATGAAATTGTTTAATTAATAAATTTGACTATGAAACTGTTATAAAACAAGCCATATTGTTTTAGTGACATCACATCCGAGCAAAGTTCCAATGGATTTGTAGGTTATTATCAGCAAAAATAGATAAAACTGAAGTGTCTGTTTGTAGCATATTTATGATACTCCTTGGATGAATGGAATTGAATTGAATGCCAAATATGAATTTTACAATTACTAAAATATTGTAACAATTTTAAAAACTGTAACTTAACTACTTGGGAAACAAACAATTATTATATAACTTCATTAAAACTAAATACTCAAAAAGCAGTTAAGTTTCCACTACTAAATTAGAACTTATACATAGCTAAACATGTTGTATTAGAGTGATTATTATAATAAGCCAATTTTGTTCCGAAATGTGTGAACAGGAAAATTCAAGATTTTAGTATAAATAATTAATTTCAGACTGAGCTACAGCCGCGTTTTCCTAGTTTTTAGTATCAAAATTGCCTCAAATATAGCCATTTAATTGGAATTCCACCCTCCGTCTCGTTTACGACTATAATGAAACCTAATTATTTGGCGGTTATGTTTCACCCTCGTCTACCATTCACTTGATATGATATTGAACGCAAAAAAAAGAAATTTTAATAGGAACTGCGATTTTCACATTGCGCAATTATACACACACAAACATATACTGAAATTATATAGTATTTAATGATATGTGAAGTGATATGTGAAGGCTTTATACAAGTCAAGAATTAAATGACAGGGATTAAAAAAACTTATAATGGCCATGACGTACTTTATTCTCTGTGTATAACTTTAAGAAATTCGTATAACATACAAAGCTCTACTTACTACATACATATATAAATTATTTATTATACATATACGTATATTGATAGTGGATATATAAATTATGTATTCGCCAATAAAGTTATATACATAATGGAAAACCTTACCCGTGGCTGATGCACTGATTCACGTATTTATATTGCCTTTTCCCATAACGAAATATTTTAAGATTTTTATTCATGGGTACGTATTTTAAATAATTTTAGGTGACATTTATATACATATATAAGATATATCCAGGTATCTATTGACTCACGATATCTCTGGAACCATAAGGCGTAGAGACTTGAAATTTGGTAGGAATATTCCTTTTGTCGAGTAGAGGTCAGCAAAGAGCGGATTTTACGAAATTCCACCCGCAAGGGAGGTTGCGGGAGTGTTTATTAAAAAAATTCAAACTTCACATTTACAAACTATATCTTTTATGGTATGTAATACTTGATCAGAATTTTTTTTTTGACATAATGGAATCTATCAAAAGTAAATTATAGGAAATTCCACCGTCAAAGGGCAGTGTGGGTATGTTTCTTATTTGTAAAAAATTTGCCTAAATTAATTAAAATGCTACCAAAAAAAACATTCCACCCTGAAGAAGTCGCAGGGTTAGCTAGTTATATGTATACTAGAAAAAATTTTAAACGCTGAATTCACAGTGATAATACGATTTTGACGTATTAATCAAACGGGAATATAAATATTCTGCGCTGATACAAATTTTAGCAGTGGCAGAGCCCAGTTGTGGACAGTCATTGTCTCAAGCGACATTACTAACCGGGTCATAAGCATGTCCTCACAATATTAGCAGAGAAGAAGCAACAGGAACTGCTGCGATTCATTGCGCGAGCGAAGATACGGAAACAGGGTGAAAGGATTGTCTCAACTTCTTAGCCATTTTCACGACAATATCCGTTCCAATGTTTGTACAACCATCTGTGAGTTATGAAATTGACTTTATGTTAGGTAAGCCGGATGATTTCTTAAAAAATGTAGAAAAGCTATGTTCCATCGTTAATTCTATTCCTAAACTTGTACACGTTAAATTATTGTTATCCTATATATTTTCTATTTCTGTTTTTTTTTTTTTTAATAACAAAACAATCAACCTCAAAATTTCGATGGAATTTCCCATATGCATATATTTATTTTATATAATAATAGAACATATTTTTTTCCAAAGCCCTATAAAACAATGCCATATCGAAGGGCGCTCACACGAATACGTTAGTATATTTAATTCTACATTGTAGGTATAATTTTTTGTTATAGTTCTATGTTTTACCTAAGAAATCTTAGTTCTACATAAATAAAATCCGTAAAAACAGTTTGAAGTTAACGGAGAGTTATTCCCTGTAATGCCCTTACCAGTTATATATTAACTAAAAGTTCAGTGTGTCATTATATACTGTAGTGTAACTCGCGGCAGAATATAAATATTCAGTACCTGCCGCGGCAAAACTGCGTAGTTAACTAAAAATGTTGACTACAAGCTCGGAATGGACTTGTAATAATAATAATAATAATAACGACTGGGGTTCCGTGGTAGTTCGCTCGCAGCAAGGATGCAAAAGGCGGTGTTGCTGGACTCGGCTAGGATAGTCCGGCGGTTTCTCAGCCTGTAGCCCTGACCCCCGGCCGTTTGGTCTCCCTGCCGGGGTGTATCCTCCGCCCGTTATATGTATTTATGTAATTGTTTATGTAGATATATGTATTATTTCATATTTATGTATACAAGTAATTATTATAAATTTATTTATATATAATAATAAATATATATATTCTTTTGTAAACGGGCGTGAGTGTTAAAGTGGAATAATAATAATGATCCCGTATGACGAGAATCTCGTGCGAGCTGAGACAGAGAAAAAACGTAAATATCTGGATCTGGCGCACGAGATTACCGCCATGTGGGGAGTGGGATCCGCTGAAACCATCCCAATCGTAATATCTGCGAATGGTCTGATCCCAGTCAGTCTCGCTCACCACCTGAGACGACTGGGGTTCCGTGGTAGTTCGCTCGCAGCAAGGATGCAAAAGGCGGTGTTGCTGGACTCGGCTAGGATAGTCCGGCGGTTTCTCAGCCTGTAGCCCTGACCCCCGGCCGTTTGGTCTCCCTGCCGGGGTGTATCCTCCGCCCGTTATATGTATTTATGTAATTGTTTATGTAGATATATGTATTATTTCATATTTATGTATACAAGTAATTATTATAAATTTATTTATATATAATAATAAATATATATATTCTTTTGTAAACGGGCGTGAGTGTTAAAGTGGAATAATAATAATGATCCCGTATGACGAGAATCTCGTGCGAGCTGAGACAGAGAAAAAACGTAAATATCTGGATCTGGCGCACGAGATTACCGCCATGTGGGGAGTGGGATCCGCTGAAACCATCCCAATCGTAATATCTGCGAATGGTCTGATCCCAGTCAGTCTCGCTCACCACCTGAGACGACTGGGGTTCCGTGGTAGTTCGCTCGCAGCAAGGATGCAAAAGGCGGTGTTGCTGGACTCGGCTAGGATAGTCCGGCGGTTTCTCAGCCTGTAGCCCTGACCCCCGGCCGTTTGGTCTCCCTGCCGGGGTGTATCCTCCGCCCGTTATATGTATTTATGTAATTGTTTATGTAGATATATGTATTATTTCATATTTATGTATACAAGTAATTATTATAAATTTATTTATATATAATAATAAATATATATATTCTTTTGTAAACGGGCGTGAGTGTTAAAGTGGAATAATAATAATGATCCCGTATGACGAGAATCTCGTGCGAGCTGAGACAGAGAAAAAACGTAAATATCTGGATCTGGCGCACGAGATTACCGCCATGTGGGGAGTGGGATCCGCTGAAACCATCCCAATCGTAATATCTGCGAATGGTCTGATCCCAGTCAGTCTCGCTCACCACCTGAGACGACTGGGGTTCCGTGGTAGTTCGCTCGCAGCAAGGATGCAAAAGGCGGTGTTGCTGGACTCGGCTAGGATAGTCCGGCGGTTTCTCAGCCTGTAGCCCTGACCCCCGGCCGTTTGGTCTCCCTGCCGGGGTGTATCCTCCGCCCGTTATATGTATTTATGTAATTGTTTATGTAGATATATGTATTATTTCATATTTATGTATACAAGTAATTATTATAAATTTATTTATATATAATAATAAATATATATATTCTTTTGTAAACGGGCGTGAGTGTTAAAGTGGAATAATAATAATGATCCCGTATGACGAGAATCTCGTGCGAGCTGAGACAGAGAAAAAACGTAAATATCTGGATCTGGCGCACGAGATTACCGCCATGTGGGGAGTGGGATCCGCTGAAACCATCCCAATCGTAATATCTGCGAATGGTCTGATCCCAGTCAGTCTCGCTCACCATCTGAGACGACTGGGGTTCCGTGGTAGTTCGCTCGCAGCAAGGATGCAAAAGGCGGTGTTGCTGGACTCGACTAGGATAGTCCGGCGGTTTCTCAGCCTGTAGCCCTGAACCCCGGCCGTTTGGTCTCCCTGCCGGGGTGTATCCTCCGCCCGTTATATGTATTTATGTAATTGTTTTTGTAGATATATGTATTATTTCATATTTATGTATACAAGTAATTATTATAAATTTATTTATATATAATAATCAATATATATATTCTTTTGTAAACGGGCGTGAGTGTTAAAGTGGAATAATAATAATAATAATAATAGCCTTTTATTTTTTACATCACACTTACATAAAACAAGTGAAGTAGCCGCAGAAAAAAAAAGAAAAAAAATGTGATGCCGAAAAAGGGAACACCGCTCAGCGATTGTTGGGATTTCGTCCCAACGCTGGTTTTCAGCGGAGACCCGGACGGACACAAACAAACAAAAACACAAAGAAACCAAACAAAATTAAAAATAAAGTATATACAATAAATACTAAATAAATAGATAATACATAATAACTAGTAGAGTTAGATCTGATTTTTGTAAACGTGATTGTAACCGTTTTCTGTACGAACAAAAAAAAATAAAACTTATTTGGTTGATGACGAAATGCCAGAACTATATGTTAGCATATGAATACGCCAGTCATTTAAAATAAACAAAGATGTGCTTCAATTTTATTTACGTATTCAGTAATTATTTCGTTGTTTTGACGCAGTTACGCCGAAAATGACCGACTAAAATCAGGGAAATCCGATTTTACAATGCGAATGTTACCAAGGCTAATTTAGTGGGTAGAATCGTGGCTCAAATGGGATAGGATAGGTCGAACGTCCTTAATAAAAATGTGCTACTTTAAAAATTTAAATAAAAATTGAACTTAAGTTCCTTGTTGTGACTCTGGAAAAAAGGCTTTTATGACAAAAGTTGTAAATAGTCTTAACCAAAATTTCTGAAATTAAAGTAAGACGGTAAACCATGTAAGTCTGTAGCCTGCCTTAAGTGGATAATACATCAATGTCGTTGAGATATAAGAATGTTTTCATGGTTATACCGAATGAATACAATTCCCATCTATTTCGGCCCTAGAAAAACAAGATTGAATACAACTCGTTTTGTGTCTGGGTTAGTATCTAATAAATAATTTTAATGTGGCAAGGAAACCTAATAAACGAAGACTTTGTTAACTTAAATTGAAGTGATTCATGTTGGTCTTTTGTTTTTATATTTCCTATTGTAAGTATTAACATATTGTGATGATTTACATTGTGTTAATTACATATAGATGTAAACTGATGTTTAAACCAAATTGTATGTGTATACATATATATAAATGCTATACCAAAATTTCGAATAGAAAATCGTTTAATTATTCTTATAATTACGATTTTTAAAGGAAAAGGAATATTGTTAAATAGTTGTTTACATTTTATATGTATACATAATATCTACTTATAATTACTTATAGAGTCTATTTGGACACCTCCTGGCGTGTATTAGCAGGGAAACTTAATAAGTTTGATAACTTACGACTAAACAGTCTGTGTCATGTCCATATTGTCCAGCTTAATTAAACCATTACTTATATTTAACTTTAAACTTATATAGTAATTATACACTGTGGATTAAAGTTAAATATCCTTTATGTCAATGTTTACAACAGAAGAATTTATATAAAATCTGATAAAAAAAAACAGTGCTGCTCCTCTCACATGCTGGGAAGCTCACACGAAAAGGGAATTTGGGATATTAGATGTTGAAAGATTCACTGGTCTGTGATAATTTAAAATATATTTCTTTATGTATCTGTTTTATTCCTTTTCACTTTTTTCATATTTATATGTGAGCTGATTAACAGAAAGCATTAAACTAAATTCGAAATTATACAAGTATCTCCTCGAGCGCCATTATAGTGGTTCTATCAGATTTTTTTATGGTTGAAGTCCACAACTACCGTACAAAGTTTGATCACAATCGGATAAACTACAAAGGCACGCATAGAGTGCAAACGTAAGAGTGTAAACGTGCAAAAGAATATAAAATCTTTATTGGGATAAATAAGCATTTGGAAGATAAATATTGCTGGTGATAATTTTTTTTATTAATGTAATAAAATTATTACTGGCTATAAAGATTGGAGAGATCGCAACGCCCAATTTCGGAAGAAGTTTATTATTATATATACATCGCACAAATAACTATTTTCTGTTAATAATTCCTTAACATCATTACCACCACATTATGCTTTACTTAATTCTATTTTTATCTAGAGGAAATATGATATTTTATTATACTAGCAGTCTATTTGGGATAGATCAGTTATACTATGATATTTGTAGTACATGATTTAACATATTGATCGTAATGGGGCGAGTACTGGTTTCGCTAGTGGAGGATCTGAGTTTGATTTTATGTAGAGCAAATTGTATTTTCTAATTTGTAATTCAAAAAAATATGTTTTATATACGAACTAGCCGTTGCCGAAGGTATGCCGACCCGCCTTTCTTCACGACACCAAGGAGATATGTGTAAATTCGTTGTTTATTGGATCGAATTGTCAATCTAAACCATACTCAGATCCACCTGAAGACAAACAAAGTTCAATGACATACATATGCAGATAGAAATGTTACATGTAAAGATTATTAAGCGGATAATTGTGATCAGTGAGATGATGATTTACAGTGAAGCGCTAACCTCTCAGCCTTAAAATAAAATTAATTACGCAATTTATGTTTGTATTACTAGATACATAAATAAATTCTGACGTTTAATTACGACCTCAAGGTATAGTTTTAGCTGTCCACATCAAGCACAGTGCATTGACACACGGCGCATTCAAAATAAAACCATTGTGGTTACCTTGCTCAATTGCTCAGACGACCGAATTCATCGGGTCGCATGCGAATGCACCCGAACGGCAATCTCACTCAACTCGGCCCGTTCGTCCCCGTCTCCCCAACGCAGCCGTCAGTACAGAGGTGTCCGCGGGCGAGGCGGCACGTGCGGTGCACGCCTCGCTTCATTGTTTTGGCTGTGTACACCATTGTTTAATTCCATCCGACTATAATCAATACGATATTTCAGTGAAAACAACGGCCTGCATTATTCATCGAGATAGTGTTGAATCGTACGACAATAAAGGTCTTATCTATATAGATAAGTACTCGGTGGCTTATTGACAAGTGAAACTCTCGATAGTCTTATTCATATAGGACGGTATCGTTTGTATATTGTTGTTGAACCACAATTGTGTTGTGATCTCTGCATAAGAATATTATGTAAATCAATAATCAAGTGCCCAACTGCGAGCAGCGAAGAGCTCTTGCCGTGCGGCTTATAACACGGTTGCATATTGATTGGTCCAACCCGGGATCACTAGAAACTGTTGTCCCATTACGGTGAGTAAACAAGGATCGAGTTGAAATAACAAAAATAGATCGTCTTAAATAGACAATGCTAATAAACGTTTGATCTAACAGGATTTCGTTTTAGATTTTATCCTAAGTGTAGAACTATTAATCAATAATAGATTTACGGTGATTATTTGTTTGAAGTTCTGTATACGTGTTGTGTTGTATCTTGTAATAAGTGCTTACATAATCGACAGGCTTAATGATTTCATAAGAAAAACATTTTACGAAAGATAACGTCTAATAACAAAGCGTGTTTGATTGTACTGTATTAAGAAAATTAAAATGCAAATGTACTGCTTTAGAAGAAGCTATAATGAACAAAATCTGGTTCACTACGTATAGCAGTATATTTCCCTCCAGTTTTATGATACCTTCATCAATTTCCTTTCCGGGTCAACATTACGTGACCTCCTTTACTCTGACCTTGTATATAGATTTAAATTAGGGTAATATAAGGATTATATTGAACGGGTTTCTGTAGCAATTCAAGGTGCCATCGTTAAATAATTAATGTTAATTGAGAATGAATCATGCAGATAGACTCAGTCCGCCTGCATCAACACTTGCCAACAAGTGCAATCGTAGTCATGTCTTTAATGTATTATAAAGTACGTATATGTATTAGTTCCTTAGTCTACGTATGCCATGCATTGATTTATTTTTCATCATTTAATATTTATAGGTACCTCGCAAAGTCCGCGATCATCTACTAGTACTGTGCACAGGACAATAAAAAAAATAGTCTGTATATCAACAACAACAATGAGTACTTTCTTGAAGCAAGATTAATGAATACTTGCCAGTAATGTTATATGAAACAATAAATTATCTTCGTCCACGTGAGTCGATTTCACTCGTACTAGCTTTACATGTCTGGGCGTGACGGGTCAGTCTTATTCAATCCACAAAATAAATCGCGCCTAAAGAAATTTTCACATCAATAATTGTTCTATATATGTAAGGACTACGTAGACATGTTTTTTTTTATTTTGATTGATTAGATACTAATTAATGTACACAGTAAACAAGGCATTTTGCAATTCTAATTGCAAAATGCCTTGTTTACTAATCCCTATGACAAATCACAGTTAATTTAAACTAATGGATATTGCTCGCTATCACTAATCTGCAAATCCTGTATACTATGTCGATAGATTCATTGAAAGGCTTCGTAATGAATTTTGTAATTCTTAATTTATGTAAAAATAATAGCACTCTGGGTATAGCAGGAAATTCGAAAACGTACACCACAGGCAGGCGGCGCGTTCTTACTCTAACACAAACTCTTGTACATACATACATACATAGCATCATGCCTTATTCCCATAGTAGTAGGCAGAGACTACGTCCTTCCACTTGCGTATCTCCATCGCTTATTTAATTCTCATTAAACCTCTCAAACAAGTTCGTCGGTTAAGAGTATTCTTGACTTGCCCCTTACTTGCAAAGTCATGGATTTGGCCCAGGAATGTTCGCCTTGGTCTTCCGTTACCAACTTTCCCATTAACTCTTGACTCGTAAATCCTTTTTGTCTCCTTTCCTTTATTCTTTCTTCGTGCCCAAACGTTTCTCAATTTTAGTCTCTATATACTACAACGTTTTACATTGTTCTAATAAATTGTACTCTAATACAATCTCTTTACGATAATAAATGAGTTTCGTCGCTGTTGCCTACCGAGACCTGCTTGACGGCATGTCAAGAATGAAATTGTAACAATGGGATTCAAAATGAGACACAAATGTACGAGATTAAATTCAATACATTATATCATAGAAATCTACATGCATTCTCTAAATGCAATATCTAATCCCTTCTGATGCTTTTGCCTGGGTCTCCTCTTATGTTTGCTAAAACACGCAACTATTGTTATTTCGCTTTCATCAATGCAAATATAATATAAATTCAAGAAAGCTTGCGTGAAATATTTGTAGGTACGGTGTATAAATTGGCTAAATAGGGTTATTTTTAGGTATTATTTCGTTTTCATGACCTAATTAGGTTGGTATAACCTTAAGAGATGACACAAATTAAGTATTGCGTTACTTAAGAGCCAGGATGAAAGGTATTGGTGAGGAAAAAGTCGCAGGCACCAAAGTATGGACACGATCTTCAAGCATAAAAAACACTACTGAGAAGAGTAACTATGAAAACCTATAAATCATGAGAGATCAACCATATGTATATCTTCTAAGTAATGCCATAACTATTTCTATGTCTAGCAGTTTAGAGAGAATTGACAGGAACAAGGCTATTTTTTAAATTATCCATATAAATATATTCGCTATCTTGGATAAACCAAATATAAATTGCCTACTTTTACAAAGATTTAAAGTACCTTTCCAGTATGAATTGACTTAATAAGTTTATTAAGTTTCATATAATTTTTCTCTTTAAATGTTCTAATAGGAATAAGGCATTCTATTCAATATTTTAATATAGGCATTCTCATGTTTTTCCCATAATATAAAAGGCCCTTTTTATAGTGCATTGTGTAAGAAATCTGCGGGCGCAGTTGCTAAACACACCTGACCGCAGAGACGAGGTAACCAGTTTCGCCACCTGGCCACATATAAGCTGCAAAATCGAGATTTGCGTTATAAGGAAGCTCATAAATTGAACTCTCTTGATTTTGATGGAAAATAACGTATCAATACAGCGTTAGTTGTTTACAATACTTGTATTGGCAAAGTAGTTTCATATCAAATCAACATCAAAGCTACCTTTCTCTACTTTCTATTAAGTTTTACGTAAATAAAAAATATTTACAAGGAATGCAAACTATCAATAAAACCAAGATATATGTGCTTTTTTGGTTCGCCGTAAGAAACATATATTATCCCTTAATTCGACAGTGTTTTGTCAAACTGACATTTTGAGTGTTGCCATCTTTTATATGTTACTAACACACTAAAATCAAAATCTCACGTATTTTTCTCTAAAGATTTTTTTCAAATTTGTTCGTCACATTGGACTCCATCGAATTAAGGGCTATCCTACATTATACCAGTTTTTCGCTAAACAAATATCGTCCAGGTAAATCTATGGGATTTATTAACTTTCAAATTCTTTGTATTAACACTTATTACTGCTTATATTATTATTATTTCTTTATGAATCCGGCGATAAGGTAAGAACGTGCAAGCAAAGACTAAGCCCATATTTACTAGTCCTCGAAAAAGAAGAAATTAATAGGTAATATGTTATTCCTACAGTTCCGATATTATTACCGACGTTATATCAAAATCAATCTTGTTTTAAAATAGTTTGTATTACATGCCGTATGCAGAAAGAAAGTAAGATCCAATGAGCAATTGATTTTACGATCTACAATTATAAACTCATTAGGCCGCCTATTAATTCACCGGCTACACTTTCATGCAATCGATCTGCGACAGTCTATTGAAACATTCATACCATTGTCTTTAACTCATATTTATACTTTCTACTGTAAGTGCAAATAACTGCGAGATATGGATTTTGAAATGTTATTTGTAGCATACGAGGAAAAAAAATAGCAGTTTAGAATGTAACTGGATTATTTTTAGGTTCATTTCATGAAATTGTTGAAAGATACTACAATTAATATAAATGCTAGAAGTAACTAAAATGTTTGAAAAGGTTTGTAGTGGAATAATTTCCTTTTGTCGTGAAGTTTTTTTATGTTAGAAGCTATCAAATCGCGTGAAACTCCTATGGGACCGATGTTAAAAATGACTCCTCCTCCAAACCAAACAAACAAAAAAAGGTTGGTAATGGAAAAATCTTCTTATCTATTACAGTTTAAAATACACTAGCATAATTATACCCTGAATCATCCCTATTCTATGGCCGAAATTCCCCAGTTATGATGAGCATCTGTGATTCATCGACTTTAAAATTCCTTACGTCGTTTCATTTATCACCTGATCACCATATTTGCTCAAGTATAAATTTTAATATTTTTACTACTGTTACTTCATACTTTTCATATGTGCGTTTGTCATGTTATCAATCGTTAATTAAATATTGTTTTATTAATCCAATGAAATTCAAATACATTTTTGGAACATATAATGGATGACACCTGATTTACAAAAAATAAATGTTTGTTTTTTTTTTTTTTGCGAAAATATCGTTTCACGTAAAATGTGTTAAAGTATCTTTTTATGTAATCAGTTAAAGAAGTCCAAGTAACTTAGGAATTTAATAACTTTATTTTTGTTTTATTTTAGTTATAATTACAAATTTAAGGTACAAAGAATTTCAAAACCGGCAGAGCGGCAGATATAGTTTTTCTACGAATTAATATGGCGAACAGAAAAAAAGTTCACGTCTCGTCGCTCGTAAGCTCATTTGTTTAATTAATTATATTTAAAAATATCAGCTCGACGCTGTTATTACACCTAATGATAAATGATAATGTAAGATGTTATAGTTTTAAGTCTTTAAAGCTTCTATACAATAGCATGTACCTACGAAAATCAAAAAGATCTAAGAGGGAGGGAGAGGGTCGAGCTAAATCTCATGGTATTTCACAAAAGATGGACGAGAGCTAATGACATTGCCAAAATAACCTTACTTATCTAACGTAAGCCTCAAATATCAAAATATGTATAACATGGGATTTGAAGTACATTCTATAAAAATTGATTTAATATTTCCTCAATCACAGTTCAAAATTCTTATGGTCGCTGCAATACTTATATAAATTCAGAGAATTATAATATAATTTGCATTGATGACTTAATATTTTAAATAGTTATAAACTGTTATTTGCGATTCTTGTAAGGTATTGTTAACCTGTATGTAGTATTTTGATAATACAAAGTAGGAAACTATAAAACAACTCAGTTTTACGACTGAATAAACAACACGATCACGACTTACTATGTGAGTTATGATATTTGTATTTTAACGCCTTTAGTTTGATTATTACGGATAGGATCCATATGTATAATATATGAATTTTATAGTTTGTCTCAGTATATAAGCTCCAATTCAAAGGAATTTTTATTTTATCATAATTAACAATAACATTATGAAATTAAAATAGCATTAAGTTGGCGCGCTATGCTCATTAATTTTGTCGGTTGAAGATTTACGCTATCTGCGACCTTAAACTAGTTCTGTAGAGATGTTTTTAAAAATTATGATGCAAACACTCACGCAAACTTCTGGTTTCTCCGGCAAGGTTTTCCTAATGATAACACATTCGCTAAAATAGCGACTCGCTTCGCGGTTTCCACGTCTAAGTGTTGTTGTGATGTCATTACGGCGACCTTTGTTATTTTATTTAAAGTCCTACTTTTAGCTCGCACTCTCCCTAAATCTAAATATATATAAGAGATATCCAGGTATCTATTGACTCATCACGATATCTCTGGAACCATAAGGCCTAGAGACTTGAAATTTGGTAGGAATATTCCTTTTGCAGAGTAGAGGTCAACTAAAAACGGATTTTGCGAAATAACACCCGCAAGGGGGTTGCGGGGATGTTAATTTAAAAAATTCAAATTTTCACATTAAAAATAATTCAAACTTCACATTTACAAACTATACCTTTTATGATATGTAAAGCTTGGTCAGAATTTTTTTTGACATAATGGAATCTATCAAAAGTAAATTTTAGGAAATTCCACTTTCAAAGGGCAGTGTGGGTATGTTTCTTATTTGTAAAACAAAATGCTACCAAAAAACATTCGATGCAAACGATGTTGCGGGTTCAGCTAGTATAATTATACATACAGTAAAACTTTTGTACTGTACAACGAACGTAAAGTGAGACGCCAAAAAATTCAACTTTCTGAGGAAATATTTGCAACATCCCAATTTTTTTTTAAATAACTCATATAGCCAATAGTTGCCTGGGAGATATTGGTTATAGCAATAAGACCGCCTTTGCATGCCAATTGCCAAATATTGTTTGTTTTTTAGATTTTTGTAAAATTGTTTCTTTCTTTGTATATGTATGCGTGCGACAAAGTTAAATAAATAAATATTTGACTTGTGGAAGTTAAGACTTATTTTTACGAATTTTTGACTTAGAGAAGGGAAATAAATATAAATCATTGCACACACTGTACTTTCAATTCTAAGAAACAAATAGATATGAAAATTAGCGGCATTTTCTTAAAGACACTTTTAAACTAAAGTGTTATAAGGTTGTAAAATCACACAATGCTAAGTTCGAGATGCAGAGGTTTAATTTATTTCTTCTTCTTAAAGAGAGAAAATAAGTATTGAATTTGCTTATATTATACTCGGTAATTATTTCTATTTATGGAGGGTTCATATTTAGAACAACGGAGGTTTTTGGGGCTTTGTCATCAAGAGAACACCATTTTTATTCGAGTTTGGTTCGACTTGTTCGACAATGGATATAATGAACAAATTTGAAATCGTTAATATAATACTTTTTAATTATCCACTCAAATTCAAATCCATTTTTTAACATGTAGTGGATGACACTTGATGTGCATAATATAGTTTTAAATTTTTTACTCTTGACAACACATTGACTCTTTTAATAAAAAGAGTGAATGTATATCATATAACTTACGAAACAAAAACAAACTTGTTGTAAATTCTAGTAG
This sequence comes from Elymnias hypermnestra, assembly GCA_015832385.1. Classification (NCBI taxonomy): domain Eukaryota; kingdom Metazoa; phylum Arthropoda; class Insecta; order Lepidoptera; family Nymphalidae; genus Elymnias; species Elymnias hypermnestra. The sequence goes on from JACTOM010000929.1 coordinate 13,791,534, forward strand.
GCTGCATAAAATTAACAACTCATTTAACGGTAANTACTTGAATAAAGATATTTTGATTTGATTTGAATTGGTGTTTATATAAATATTGGGTATATAACTTGTTTATTTATTATAATAGATGGTCTATGCAATGTCGTCTACATCACCTAAAACAGAGAGGGTTATCGAGCGTGACAATATTTAATTACCATCAATAAGATTATTTAGGGAGTCAATCTTAAAAGATAGACATATGCTATCGCGGACTTCTTTTAAAAAACTTTTACGAGTAATACTGGTGTCATACATGTTTGTTGTGTAAATTTAAGCTTTTGGAAAGCACTTGCAACGGAAGCGCTCAAAAAAAATATTTTCCTATTTTTACAACATATTTCATTGATGCTTTGCTCCTATTTATTGTAACAGGATGTCATATGTAAGTAAGTAGCAGCCCATTGACGTCCTACTGCTGGACACAGGCTACACTTTAATAGTCCTCATTCATACGAGGAAGGGTTATTAGAGCATATACCCAGCACGCTGCTCCACTGCGGCTTGGCAGGCATAGTACAAAAGTACACTCTCTATTTCTTCACTCTCATAGAAACCGACACGACCGGAAACAGATCAGGCTCAGGACCAACAGCTCAACGCGCTCTCCAAGGCACTGGGCTAGAACACATCGCTAACATCCCAACTTTGACCAAAAATCTTAATAGAAAACTCAATATCCCTTTTTGAATTGAACCAACCTGGGACTCGAACCCAGGACCTCATGTTTGTGGCCGAACAGACTAACCACTAAACCAATGAGGCAGTTGGTGATATATACCATCTATAAATATCTAACAATTCCTAAAATTTCCGTGTTGAACCGAAACATATCTTCAAGAGTTTATAGTAATCGTATTGAGTGTATGAAAACTATTTCCTTAAAAATATCAAACCGTTAACCCTCAGTTCTTTTTCGTTTACTTAACTGTGATATAATATAAAGTTGTTAAATTTAAACGTATGTTTGGTGTTAAACTACACCATTGTTGCTAGTTAGAAATAACAAACAGTTGTGATTTGTGAGTTGATTCAAGTGAACGGCTATTTCACACGTTTATGGGTGCCGTTTCTATCAACAATATTTGTTTGTACTTATAGGCTCGTGTAGTATTTGAATCTGAACGCTAAAGTATGAATTAACTAAACACATCTAAGTTGAACAGAATTTAATATATACCTAGTTACAGAGGTTATACTACAAACGAAGAGAGATGATAGTAGTTTGATGACGAGACGGAAATAAAATCGATCCTGATTTAAAAAAATCAATCAGTAAAGTTAAAAACACTTACAATTAGGAATTTTACAATTAAAGAATATTTAATTGATAAAATTCTTAGATGTGAGTCCAGTTCCATAAATTGGTTTTAATCATATTGTGTAAAGTGTCATTACTGTAAAAAATTATGTTCAAAACGTCATTACTTACTCAATGTTCCGAACTGCTATTAGATTCCTCGCCAACGATACGTGACGATTCAAAAGAGCTTAATAAGCGTATTTTGGTATTTAAATGTCAATATGTTTGTGTCCTAAACTCTTAAAAGCAAGCCGGATGCAAAGTAAGTGGTACAATTGGGTCGGTTTCCCACGCATTTGTAACCCACGCCTGTACTAAACTAATAAGTACATGGTTACTGGTTATCCTTTAAACCCTATAATACACGCGTAACAAACTTCACTCGTAGTCAATAAAAAATAGATTTGTTTTGATATAACCATCTCATCTTCTACATTAAGAAGGAAACAAAAAAACGTGTGTGTGTGTACTTATGTACACGCTTTAGAAGTTATACTTCTTTGGCGTAACAAGACTAAAATCTTTTCGAACAATGATATGCATAAACTTTGTCTCGGAACTTTTAAATTATCAATCATGATGGATAACACAACTTTTAGCTCGATTATTTAATGTCTTATTAAAAAAAACGCTTGATTGTATAAAAAAATGCTAAATAATGTAAATTTAACAGTTAGTATCTTCGAAATTTTAACCATAAATCCACGCCGTAGTTTTTGTTGCTTGTCAAATCACATACGTCCATCATTATTTTCCTTTAATGCAAGGCAAAATAATAAAGGTATTATATGTATAATTATAAAATATAAAAAAAACTAATATTGACTATAGCTAACTTTAGGGTGGCGGTTTTTATGACGGTGTGCGCGTGCATCGTAGAAATCTTAACGTAAATAATTAAATTACTCTCATAATTTTTCCTTAACGCGTCAAAAGAAGTATAACCTCAAATATTCAAATGAATTCCTACGCAACTACAAAAAAAGCTATAAGCCTTTTACGTGAAGCGCACTGTATAAGTTTTTGTAAATCAAATTTAAGGAATTAATTTTGTTAACATCAAATTTCATCCTTCACTAGTTTATTAAGTGTGGATGAGTAAGACTTATTGACTAAAAAAAGGTGTTTGCAATCTTCGAAACTACTGTTATTGAGCTTCTGAAAACCATTGGGATGAAATTTTTAATAACTTCTCTAGTTCTACACATTATTTAAGTGCCTCGTTACTTTTAAAAAGTGAAAAATATCACGTGATTTTCTTTAAAAAGCCTACTAAACTTGTTGCCTAAAATGGCGAAAAAAATGTAATTATTCCTTTATTGTTCTTTGGCTAAATGTTGTTGACCTTTCAAAAACCACAATTATTTGCTAAAGGCAATGCTATCTGCGGAGAGGAACAACGCACGTACTTAAAACTTTTAATAAGAACCTGACCTCTTTGTTTTTACATCTTTATCAAATGTGTTTTTCCGCGAGACTAGTATGAAAAATATATTTATAAAAGTTCCTCATTTAAAATTTAGCTAGTATTACACACAGTACACATATCAGAAGTGAAACTTCTTTAGCAAACTAATTTTAAGTCTTGTTTATATTTATACAAATGTATATCTTTAGATTTTCGAGACTTAGAGGGAGGGAAAAAGAAAGATATGTTAGGAATTTAATGAATTTCATTCTCATTAAAATATTAAGTGTTGAAATCTAATACAAATAATTTAATGAAATCTCAAATGAAGAATTGTAAATAAAAATGCCACGTGTTTTTGTCTATATCAGAAATTAATAAATAATTTTTTTTCAATTTTAAATTAGGAAAAGATAATTTTTTTAAATATTTTTTGAAAAATAGTATATTAAATTGAATGACGAGTGGGAATTTAAAATGCCTCACGTTAATTATAAATATTAAAACTACTTAACCTTCAACCGAACTCGCATAAAAAACGCTGCACATCTTTGTGATCCGTAAAAACATTACCATCATGCGCCTAAAGAAGTTTCACTTCAAAAATCTTGTGTTCAATTCACACGTGCTAGAAGTCAATCCTTAAAAAAAGGCTTCAAGGTAATGAGACTAATGTAAGTAAAGTCTCGACAAGAGGATAATTGTATGTCATAGTAATGATTTAATTTAAACTCCCACTATGCCTTGGCATACTGTGTAAAGGTTTCCATCTCCTTTTCTCCCACGTTAAATCTTTCTCTTTCGTCTCTTTTTACTGTCGCTTTTTCGTTTCATCAACTTTCAAATCACAACGATGCTATTCTTTATTTTCACTTCCAAATATAATGTTACCAGACAGCAAGTTACTCATTTGAATAAGAGTTTTTAATGCAAGAAATACATACTGTTCTTGATATGGCTTTATAATGAAATGATTTAAGGAACAGTATACTTTAAAACCTAGGAACAATGATACCGTGCTAGTATCAATACATATGTGTTAAGTAATGTAGTTTGATAGCGTTTCTCTCTTTAATTATAATTATGACATATAATGGTTAAACGCTAAGAAATAAAATTGTTACGCTTTGATTAAGAAATTGGCTTATAACGGTCATTGTGCACGGTAACATAGTCCACATTATCAGGCTCATTTATGTATAATATTAGATTCTGCAATATAAAGTATCGCTTTCGCTCTCATGTAAACTATAGGAAAGTTAATGCGGTTTGACACAGTTAAAAGGCAACTGTAAATTCGTAATACAATAAAGCAGTGTAACAGTATTAGCTCAATTGGTCACGTATTGAGCACAAAAACATCAATAACATAAAACGTACGTTCTTATGATTATTTCTCTAAAGTATGCCATGCTGCACTAAATTTAAGGTTTATGGACGTTTAAGAAACTGAAGATGTCGCAGCTTTGGTGACACAATTCGACAAAACTAATTTTACAGGAAAGCCATTTCAAAATTTATGAAACTGTTTAGATCAACCTTTTTTAAGTGAAACTTCTTTAGGCACTAGGGGGTAAATTTTTTAGAGTCACGAAGATATGCAGCGTTTTTTTGCTAACTCTTTCGAAAGTTAGATAGTTTTGATATTTACAAATAACATGTGGCATTTTAATTTTCCACTCGTTATTTAATAATTTAATATAATATTTTTCATAAAATATAAAATAATAATATTTCATAAATTCTCTTTTCTAAATTTTAAAATTCTTAAACACAATTTAATTAATAATTTCTAATATTGACAAAGAACTCTTGGAATTTGTATTTAAAATACGTCATTTGAGATTTCAATAAATTATGTGTATTAATTTTCGACACTTAATATTTTCATGACAATTAAATTACTAATATATTTACCCTTTTCTCTCCCTCTAAGACTCGTGTATCTTAATATTCAGATTTGTATAAATATAAACAAGACTTAAAAAATACGCATATTTTTGTCAATTATTCTATATATATTATGCTGCTTTGATAACTAAAATTATGAAAATTTTGTATTGTTTGATTATTCGTCTAAATTAGGCATATTACGCCTTACTTTTTTCGCCTTACTTTTAAAAATTGTATTGCTTCCTATAATTTTTGGCCTGCCAACCCGCAGTGGAGAGCGAGGTGAGTCTATGCTCTAACAACCCCCTCTCCTATGAGTGAGGCCTGTGCCCAGCAGTGGCACGCTAATGGGCTGCTACTTACCTTACTTACTATCATTTTAATTGTATTTACTCTAAGCCGACATTAAATTGAATTTTATGTTTACTGGCAAAGGTTTACCCAGGCTCTTTGCGATTTTATACGGTATAAACTTGATCATAATTTTAATGTTCAGTTTTCCAACTATAGCTTTTGAAGTATATATTCATTCCTAAGTACTGCTCACGATTTCTCTCGCTTTATTCCGGTTTTTCCCAGATGCAAATCCTAAAATTCTAACAGTAACTTCAACAGTAGTTAAATCGGAAAAATAATTTAACCGAAAATAATTAATAAATATGAATCTGTTTTCTTGATATAGAATAAGCTTTGCTACCTTGATATACGAGGAATGTGAACTAATAAGTTGAAAAATACAGTATACCAAATCAAATGAGATAGCCAAAACTATATTATTGATTTATTTCCAACCACCAAAATTGCAAGTAATTATTACGACAATGATTAAGTACAAGTGACCTACATTACAGAAAATTTGACAAAAACCTGTACCACGGTGTCCTCTCAATGCCTAATTACCATAAGGATAACTACCTCTTCATTTACCGGTTATGCTACCTGACCAGGCCTATTCTTATGACCTTGGTATTGGTATTATGGCCGCTTTCTTTATCATTTCAATAACGACCACATCTTTTATTACTCACAACATTAGCGGCATTAAACCAAATCGTAGGTTCGATTTCCGCAAGTATTTGATTCCCGCAAATGTTTTCCATATCGAGATCCTACTTAAACTTACGAGTTTTTGTGAATGAATAATATCACAATTAAAAATGTAATTTACGACACACCAGACTCCAGAATCGACATTTTTATTGTGTTAAAACTCATATCTTCAAATCGTCAAAAATGAGGCGATGTCACCAAAAATTCCATATATCATTGGCTTATTTAAAATTTTATTGAATTTTCAAATGTCTCTCCAATAAAATTAGCATTTGTGAATTGTATCACTACTCTAACAAAGCTGCAAATTGTATATGACAATACTTCAGATTAAATTTTGTGTTTTGTAACTCATCCACCAAGACTCCACCTCGTTTTAATTTTTCTTAAACGACTTTGACTAATATCAACATTTTCCCTAACAAATTTTTTGAATATATTCAATTTTGACATGTAAACTGCAATTATTTATACTAAACAACATATAGCGTGTATATATCTTCTTATTAGCATGACTGGGCATTACTTAACGTAATTTATAATTTGAAGTGATTGTGATCAACGTTTGTTTATTATATAAAATCACTACTAGATACGCGTAGGAACAAACACGAATGACGGTAATATCGACATAATGGAGGAACAGATGGGAAATATGAGAATAGTATATCGTCATTTTTTCTTCATACTCGTTAGTAATAACATAACAGTTCTTATGTAATCCATTGTCTTTTATGAACTCCTCATAAAGAAAGCGGTAAACTGATAACTTTCTCTTATTTTATATATGGCGAATCAGCTTTTAATCTCATCTATAAATTCTTTATTAGTACATTAAAATTACTTTCTTAATGTCTAAAAGCACCTACAGAACTTTCATACATTATATAATGTTTTCTACAATAGGATGTTGAGGAAATGATGATCGAATAGTTCGCTTCTTTGGATGAAGTAGCAGCCCATTAACGCCCCACTGCTGGGCACAGGCCTCCTCACTCATATGAGAGAGGGTTTTTAGAGCATAGTCCCACAACGCTGCTCTATTGCGAATTGGCAGGCATAGTACACAAGTGCACTCTCCATTCCTTCACTCTCATAGTCCAATGTAAAAGGAATCCGACACGATCGGAGAAAGATCAGGGCTAAGACCGACGGCTTAACATGCTCTTCGAGGCACGGAGGTGGAGCCATCAACTTCCCAACTTCGGGCAAATATTGAGAAAATCTTAATAGACAACTCAATATCAATTTCGAATTGGCCCGACTCGGGACTCGAACCCATGGCCCCATGTCTGTAGCCGAACATGCTAACCACTAGACCAATACAGAATCTTTGGATGAATAGTGTCATTATTCAAAAAGCTCATTTTAGACGAAAAACTTGCACGTTTTTCACGAAAATTAATAAACTGCCTGAATCTACCAATGATATAATGACATTTTATGGTGCCACAGCGACATTTTTGTCATTGCCATTTGTATGAGTTTTTGATGTAAGAAAATATAGACTATTCAGAATTTTATTTCGGCTGTCCGTAACTAAAATTTAGAATTGCGTGATTATTCATTCAAAGCTGTGAGTTTTAATATGTATAAGCAAATTTTCAGAGTTGTCAATTAATATCTTAAGTCAAATACAAGGTAGCAAAACGGATTTGACTTTACGTCCTAAATAAATGTTGGAATAACGGTTGGAAGCGTGCATACTTGAATTTTCTTAGTAAATACGTATTTCAGATTAATTTCGAGCTTAATAATTCTCTATCCTATCAGATTCATCTCTATCAACCGGCAATATATTAATACAAATGAATAGATTAGGAATTGAATTGAATTTTTTTATTCCTAAACAATAATTTTTATTTCCTGAACTTTATCAAAGAGGGTTAAAAGTGACTCCATAGATGTTAACTACTAGATTTTCAAGTTAACATTCCACTTATATTTTGGACCACAAGTCATAATAGAAATATTGTGAATATAGATACGGTTCCAAATAAAATTATGGTAATTAAATGTATTGGGAGAAATATTTTTTACGCGTTACTAAAAAGCCTAAGGCTATCCAATATCGGTAGGTTAGACCAACTTATAAATAAGCCTAAAGGACTAAACGATTACGTATAATGCGAATGACCTAAGAAATTATAGTATTAATTCTTCGCAAGTATTTATATAATTTTCTGTAAAATGAATAAAACTTTAAACTCGAACAATTTTACTTATACTCATATTATTAGAGGAATAAAATTATAAGACTGATTGATGTACTTTAAATTCTACGAAACGTAGGTCGTAACATCAATTCCTGAAATCAACATTAGCATATTAATACAAGTTGCAAGTAAATATAATTAATTATCTAAGGAATCATATTTCTAAACAAATAATTAAGTTCTGCAAAGTAAATGAGAAATTCACAAACACAAGTCACTATCATCGATCTCTGTCTAACAATCCGCTTTGTCATTTACCATTACTTAGTAACAGTCCTGTTAAAAAGTTCACCCATACATTTAGCTTTATATTGTAAAATTAACACTAGCATATTCTCAATTTTAATAAAAACTGAGAATTTAATTTAAAATTGTAATTCGTATTTAGTTTTTTATATTGCTGACAGGTTAACACTTGACTATCGTCTAACTTGATGGTAAGAGATTATACAGTTTTATAGAGAGATGCGACCTGGTAAGAGATAATTTACCTCTTATGGTATCTACATAGCATCGAAAATGCAAATTCGTAAATTTTCTAACCTGATTATTGAGCCCACAACCTCCGTTAGGGAGCACAAAATTTTGTGAATTTCTGTACACAACTTGCATATACTTTAAAAAATAAATTGTAAAATGTAGCGATTGACAAAGTACCCACCTACATAATTTGCTCGAATTAATTGTGATGAGTGCTTTATAGAGTTCGTGTCAATTAAAAATTACTATCGTACCGTATTAAAATTGCCCATGCGTATGCAGACAACGTTAGAATCTACAATAAATGAGCCGGACAACTTAATCAACAGATAGCCTTATTTAGTCTCCTTTCCTGACTTATTTGATTGTCAGTCACGTTGATCAATGGAAGGAAAACGTAATTAATATAAAGTTAAATGCGGTCCGGGCGTTGACTCCCGTGGGCGTAAGCCGTATATATCACAAGCTCATACTGATGTAACTGACAAACTCTATGCTCAGGTTAACAACATTTTTTATCTGAAATCAATAATTTTTGAAGATGAAGACAATTCCCATTGAATATTCTACTGATAAAATCGTAAAGCATGCAGTTTACTATATAGTTCTTTATCAATTCCCAGTATAAGTTTACGTTTGCCCTGTGGTATGTCACGAGGCAATTTTCAATCTTTAATCAAATAGTTTTTTTATTCATCTATTTAAATACAAGTACATGTTTTAATTGATGTGGTGTTTACTTGATGTTAATATAGTTTAGTCTAGTACTGTTTAATTAAACGTAATTTGCGTTAACTTGCACAGAATCTCTATTGAAAGCTCACAAAAAAAGTTACGTACGTGTACGAGTACGTGTGTATAAAGTACAAATGTCAGAAGTGAAACTTCTCTGGAAAATTAATTGTTGTCTTGTTTATATGTTAAGAATTTAATTGTCATTAAAATATTAAGTGTCGAAAATTAACACAAATAATTTATTGAAAGCTCAAATGATGAATTGTAAATAAAAATGCCACGTGTTTTTTTTCTTTCAATATTAGAAATGTTTAATTAAATTTTGTTTTTTAATTTAAAATTTACAAAAGAGAATTAATTTATTTATATATTTTATAAAAAGTAGTATATTAAATTATTGAGTGACGGGTGGTAAATTAAAAACATGTTACTTGTAAATATTAAAACCACCTTTAAACGAATTAGCATAAAAATGCTGCACATTTTCGTGACGCTACACACGTGATGTGTTTCATCCGTAAAAGTTTTACCCTCATGTGCCAAAAGAAGTTTCACTTCAAAAGGTTTAAGTTTGTGCTAGATAGCGTTGGAGATTATTTCATTATTTTTGTATTAAATTTTAACACGTAGATGAATGTAATAATGTAATATTTAGCGTATTAAAATATGTCTATAAACTTTCACAATCAAGTTTGTTCTCCGAGTAAAATCGCAAAGGGCTCGGAGTAACGTCCGCTTGTAATCGTAAAACTTAATTAAAATTCAGCTGAACACACCAGCAGTGCGTCCACTTATGGTCGACGCGACCAGACTCGTTTATAAATTTCCATTCACAAACATGCTGTATTTGCATTGCCATATAAAATAACGATGTTACTAGATACATGTTATTAATCTATCTTCATAGAGCAGAAATGAAATTCATCTGCAGTCCAGACAAGTATAATCAAATTTTTAACACGTCTCTACAATATTGTCGTATTATGTATGGAGTTGAAACTTGGACCATAAAGGCAAGAGAAATGCTAAGATGCGTTCGAGATGTGGTGCTGAAGGCGCATGTTAAGAATTCCTTGAACTGCCAAACACACAAACATCATCAGCGAATTCTGGCTTTTTTCGAATACATCATGCGTCGGGGGGACTCATTGGCAAAACTCATAATCACGGACAATACAGACGAAAAAAGATCTCGAGGCCGTTCCTCGACACGATGGGCTGAACAACTGAGTGAGACCAAAAAACTACACTGAAGATGGCCACCAACAGAAGCGGTTGGAAAGTGTGGACCCGAGATCTTACCAGGATCACAATCTTCAGTCATGAAGGAGCTATTAGAGAGAGAGAGAGAATATATTGTCGGCGTGCCTACACATTGAATTCCGGTTTTTATCGGGTATTTCGTTAAAATACCTTGTTTGTTTTATTTTACTTAATAAAATATTATATGTCAAAATAAAGTAACTCTACATTTCCGTTTAGTAATACATAATTCGATTCGCTAACGGCAGCAACGTAGTAACGCGCTCCAGAATTTATTTGCTTTGCTTGTAAATTTCGCGACAGTTTTTTTTATCTTTCTTGTTAAGTGTGTGCTTTAAACTCACAGTGCCTAATTTAACATTTCAAAAGTACTCTTAAAATTATTATATAACGTTTTTAGATAAAAAAAATAACATTGTACACAATTCTAAATACTAGTGACATTCATGTGTTTCATCGGAACGCGTAAGCGCCGTAGTTTCCTTGGCGCTTGCGACCTTTTAGCCGCGATCTTCTGTGACGTTCGAACAGTGCATATGCTAATCATAAAGCGCTTCAAGAAATACGCCGGCTAACCATACAAACTTATCAAAGCAGCTCGGCCCGGCAAGAACGCAAACTCAGATTTTGTTTGGTACCCTACCTTTCTGTGGCAGTAAGAAAATATTGGACGTCTGATATTGTTTGCGTGGTAACTTTAAAAAATTAACAATGCCTTCTTATAAATGCGCCGGGTGTAACCGTAGTGCAGATGAAAATGTGACCATGAGATGCCTTCGTTGTTCTGACAGATATCACTATACATGTTTAAATATACCCGAGGAACAATTTAAAGGTTATTCTGACGCGTTTAAGAGTAAGTGGGTCTGCCCCTCTTGTCGCTGCAAAGAACCTAAAATAGATAATACCAACACCCCTGTTCGTGCAGCTGTGGCCAATGTACAGGAAAGTAATATTACTTTCCGTTCTAAATCGAAGCCTACCACTGCCAATTGTACCTGTATATCGCCAGAGAATATGCGTGAAATTATTCGGGAGGAACTGAAATTCGCTCTTGATGGGCAACTTGTCGAAATAAAAAATCAAATCTCAACCTTTGAACAATCGTTAACTTTTCTTAGTAACGAATATGACACGATTAAGAAGGATATCGACTCTCAAAGAAGCTACATCATTGATTTGCAAAAGGAAAATGAACTTCTTCGTTCCAACACTAAAGACATGGCACATCGCCTTAGGCAAATTGATCAACAGGCACGTGTTAACAACCTCGAAATTCATTGTATTCCTGAGCATCGCAGTGAAAACATTTTAAACTTGATACAGCAACTTGGGAAAACAATCAATTGTCCTGTCAAAGAGGATGATGTCCATTTTTGCTCACGCATTACTAAAATGAATACAAATAGCTCACGACCACGTTCTGTATTGGTACGCTTTGGTAGTCCCCGCCTTCGCGATACTTTTTTAGCAGCTTCAATATCTTACAACAAGAAACATCCTAAAGACCGGTTAAATGCGTCCAACCTAGGAATTGCCGATGAAAAGAGAACTCCGATTTATATAGTGGAAAATCTTACCCCAGAAAATAAATCTTTACATGCTGCAGCGAGACTCAAAGCTAAGGAGTTATCTTATAGATATGTATGGGTACGTAATGGCAGAATCTTCATGAGAAAAGCAGAAGATACAAAATTTATACTTATACAGGATGCTACAACATTAAAAAATTTAGAATAAGTTCTCTTTTTGTTTTTATATATATAGAATCGTATTGGTCGTAACCCATTAAAAGTTAATAGTCTTAAAGTATACTATCAAAATGTTAGGGGCTTGAGATCAAAGACTCATGATTTTTTTTGTAACATCGTATGTAATGATTACGATATCATAATCCTATCTGAAACGTGGCTAAACAGTAGTGTTTTTGACTCGGAGCTATTTGACGACCGCTATACGGTTTATAGAAGAGACCGAGAAACCACGGGTTTTCATAACAATAAAAATGGTGGCGGCGTCCTTATTGCGATATCTACAAATATTGAATCAAAACGTTTGTCGTCTTTTGAATCTAAATGTGAAGATTTATGGGTCGCTGTTAGTGTTGAAAACATGCATGGTATTTCCGAAACCCTACTTATCTGCGCAGTTTATCTTCCTCCTCCTTTGCAAAAACATATATTAGAACAGTTTATTGATAATTCCAATAACGTACTTGAAAATTATCCTACGAATAGTGTACTTATAGCGGGCGATTTTAATTTAGGGAACATTTCTTGGTCAATGGATTCCGATAAGCACGTGTTCAATAGTAGTAGCCTATACAATACAAAGCTTATCGATTTTGTGTCTTTAAATTCATTGAAACAATATAATAACATCCTTAATAGCAACGACAAGTGTTTAGATTTAATCTTAAGTAATTTTCCCACGACTTCTGTAAGTCTCAATAATAAACCTTTATCAGTATGTGATCCTCATCATCCACCTCTATACATCAATCTATCCCTGTTATCGCCAAAATTTTTATCCAATAATGCTAACAAACGCTATTGCTTCTTCAAAGCTGATTTTGATAGTATAGTACGGGAACTCAATAAAATCAACTGGAACGACGCTTTAGACAATTATCTTTCAGTTGATGATATGCTGTCTCAATTTTATGGCATATTGCATAGTGTTATTTATAAATATATACCTTTCAGAAAACTAAATAATACTAAATACCCTACTTGGTATACATCCAAGTTAAAATCGTTATTGAAAGAAAAGTTAAAGTTTCGGCTCAAACTACGCAATTACAATAAAAATCCCTTAGACCTTTTATCCTATAAGTTATTAAAGAGTCGCTGCCAAAGGCTACAGTCATCGTGCTACATGGATTACAAGACTTGTCTTGAGGGTCTTTTGCGGTCTAATCCCAAATTTTTCTGGTCCTTTTATAAAAGCAAAAGAAAAAATAAGAGTACTTATCCAGCTCAAATGACTTATGATACTAAAACAGCCTCAAATGGACCCGACATTTGTAATCTCTTTGCTACCGCATTCTCTTCGATATATAATCTGGGCAACAAAAATACATGCGGATCCATTCACGCCAATACGACACACGGCTTCTTGAGCAGAGTATCAGTGACATCAAATATTGTTCTTAACGTTTTAAAAAGAATGGACCCTTACAAGGGTGCTGGTGCCGACGGCATACCCTCTATTTTTTTAGTCAAATGTGCTCCAGCTCTTTCAGAGCCTTTATCAATCATATATAATAAATCTCTATCTACGGGTATTTTTCCATCGGCGTGGAAAAGGGCTTTAATCGTACCTGTCTTCAAATGTGGCAGCACCGATTTAATTACTAATTATAGACCGATCTCTATATTATCCGCATTCTCAAAGGTTTTTGAGAAATTATTATGTCCTATTATAGAATCGCACTTTAAACAAATAATTACAACGCATCAACATGGTTTCTTTAAGTATAGATCCACTACAACAAATTTGGTATCATTTATTGATGCCATTTCTAACACAGTAGATTCACGCCAGTCTGTTGACGTTATATACACTGATTTCAGTAAAGCCTTTGACAAAGTTCCACATGCTATACTCCTCCATAAGCTGTCTGAATATGGTGTTTTTGGTTCCTTGTTGGATTGGTTGGCGTCATACCTAAGCAAAAGAGAATCTGTAGTGGTGATGAATGGATTTGCATCAGTTCCATATACAATATTGTCTGGTGTGCCTCAGGGTTCTCATTTGGGACCTATCTTATTTAACATATTTATTAATGACATTGGCAGTTGCTTTTCAAATTCATGCTATTATTTATTTGCTGACGACTTAAAATTTTTCAGAAAAATTCAAAACTCAAGTGATGTTAACTTACTTCAAGGCGATTTAGACAGATTGAGTAATTGGTGCCTTAGTAATAGCATGCATCTAAACGTAAAAAAGTGTTTTTCAGTAAGCTTCAACAGGTTAAAAAAAGTTTCAGCTCGCTCTTACTATTTGCAGAACGTGGCCATAAAAGGATGTTGCGAGATTCGTGATCTGGGCGTTACTCTGGATCAAAAGCTACGTTTTCACTCCCATGTAGATATGACTTGCAGAAAGGCTTTCAAAAATTTGGGTTTTATCTTACGCAACTGTATTGATTTAAAAAATCCTCATACTTTAATTATTTTATATAACGCCTTTGTTCGTAGTGGACTAGAGTACTGCAGTGTGACTTGGAATCCCTTTTATGATATCTATGTTAAAAGATTAGAAAGTGTACAAAAACGATTCCTGTGGCACCTTACTTATAAATATGGTCTAGCGAAAAAAATTCCAAGCTATAGAGAGAGGCTAAAATATTTTAAAATCAATACACTTTCTGAACGAAGACGTATGCTAGACAATATGTTTATGTACAAACTTGTAAATGGAACATTGGATTGTCCAGATTTGCTATCTCGTATCAACCTAATAGCGCCCGTCAAATGCGAACGAGTCAATAAACGCAACATTTTTTGCAGCAAGTTTTCTCATTCAAATTTAGGCCAGAACTCCCCACTGAACAGGATTATGAGAACATATGGCGAAATTGTAAGGAAAAACAATGACATTGATATTTTTAACGATTCCCAAGTCATGTTTAAGAAAAAACTATTATCTTTAAGTAATTGATAAGCCCTAATGTAACGTTTATGTTTAATTTAATTATATTGTATAACTTGTGATTTTATTTTATCTTATGGTATAACTTTTTTATTTTATTTTATTTAACTGTATTAATTGTATTAACCTAGTTTTTTTTTTGTTACTACTCTGTTGCCTTAATCTGATCCACGTAGTTTTCACCAGTAAGTAAGATACCACTTAGTTAATAAGCTTGTAATATTTTTTATAATGTATATAGTGTGTATTTTGTTGGTGTGCAATAAATAAATATTTAAAAAACACGATAAATATTTCTTTGCAAATGTAAATAACATCAGATTTCTATCAGTATTTTTAATTCCATGAAAATCAAACTATTTGGTATAATATATTTGTGAAACCACCAATAAAAACGACGAAAACATTCAGATATGTGAGGGTAATAAACAACTTTTTTATTGAGTAAAAAAA
Source organism: Elymnias hypermnestra (assembly GCA_015832385.1). Taxonomy (NCBI): domain Eukaryota; kingdom Metazoa; phylum Arthropoda; class Insecta; order Lepidoptera; family Nymphalidae; genus Elymnias; species Elymnias hypermnestra. The sequence continues at coordinate 13,807,024 of JACTOM010000929.1, forward strand.
CACCAAGGTCGCCAAAGAATCTCACATTTAGCTTGTGCGTCATAAACTTTATGACTACTAAAATTCTTTACTAAATTCATTCTTTGTGATCTGTAACAAACACGCTACTGTAATTGCTTCGGCTTAAAATAATTCAGAATTATTACAGTATAAGTGCCTCTTTAATATTAAAGTTTCATTGCAATTTCAGTTCCCAAAATTATATTCAACAGCCCTTAAATCACTCCGGTAATGCAAATGTCGACACCTTGTTTGCGGTTAACTTATTAATTTTACTAAAACCCTTTACAGCGGGTTTAATTATTTTGCATGAACCAACTATATTATGGACGGCTTTAGAAAATTTCGTAACAAAATTCGAAAGTAAAAAAAAAACGTAAGTAGTAGCTCATTAACGTCCCACTGTATGGCACAGGCGTCCTCACTCATATGAGAGAGGGTTTTTAGAGCATAGACCCACCACGCTGCACCACTACAGATTGGCAAGCATAGAACACAAGTGTACTCTCTATTCCTTCACTCTCATAGTCCGACGTAACGGCAATCCGACACGACCGGAGAGAGATCAGGCGGGGGATCGTCGGCTTAACGTGTTCTCCGAGGCACGGGGGTCGATCACACCGCCAAATATTTCCCAACTTAAATATTGAGAAAATCTTAATAGAAAATTCATGACAAATCCAGGACCTCATGTCTCTAGTCGAACATGCTAACCACTAGATCAATACCAAAAGTAATAAGTTTAGAATTACAATGGTATAAACAGAATTATTTAAAGTAATTTAAAAGTCAATCATAAATGTTTTACACATCTCCATACTTTACATGAGCTTGTAATTATTGTATTTGTATGATTATTAAATTTTGTTTTAGTCATTTGGTGTGATTTTAATATTTAAATTAACAACTAAATAGAATTTATATCTAACTATAAAATAACTTATAAATAATAGATCATTCTAATATTGGCTCGGGGTAGTTCAAATTTGGTGAGAAATATTTCTACATCCTCGCAGGGTATCATCCCAACACAATGGCTTAGCGAAAAGCCGATAATGGAATTCATGAGGGAAACCGATGCCACGCTCCACCCATTCATGTGTCAACGTTTCGCTTCGCAACAAGAGGTTATTGATCTAAAAATATAAAAGCTTTCCTTCTTTAGGCATTGTCTTAAACGACCGAGTTAGGAGGCTGAAGTGCACTGATCGTGTTCAAGTGTTACCAACGCGTTTAATAGCATCGTAAGGTAAAACGCTGTTCCCGTTTCATATGGCACGAAGTCCGCCCTATGGCGTCCACAGGCTTTCAAACCCTCTTTATGGAGCACCAGCATATCTAATATTATTACATTTGTTCAACATATATTTTTCCTTCAATTTCAACTTCATATATTCCTATGGGGTCCGCACTTGCGTGGGTGTCATTGCGATGATTAGCTAGTATATAAAAATGTATAAATATAAATTATTATATATTCACTGTTAACCGATTTCCATGAGAGGCAACGTGACGACGCTTCACCACGGCTTGTGTCAATCTCACGAACCGCTATAGATGTTTCACATAAATAATAAAATCTTGTTTTTCTTAACTGCGATGGCGCACAAACGTGGATTGTATGAAGGTTATTTTTTTATTTGGCATCATCTTTCTCACAATCCAAAATTACGCCACATCTGTTGCAGTACCTACGTACTTGGACAAATATATCTAAACCAATGATATGTGACATTGAGCTTGTTTAAATTGGGACCGACGAGGGTAGGTATTTATAACGTCATACACACATGAAACGATGTAGCGTTGCTTTATATCTATTTCAAGAACGAATTTTGAGAATATGACGCAGCTTTGGGTGATTATTGATTAGAGACATAATTCTAAAGAGGTAATTTTACAGAATCAGGCAAAGGCATATTTTGCGTTACATGTGCTTAAATAGGTAGATATTCCATACTAACAGGTTATTCAGGTTGCATATTCGTTTATCCATAAATTTTATGTTTTTTTCTATTATTATATTGATGTCCACTAAAGTATATATTAATATTTTGTGGTATCACAGCGTCGTGTTTACCGATATGAACAAGAGATTTTAACGCAAAAATATAGACTATTATAGATTGCAGTATCTCCTTAAGTGAAATATAGAAAATTTTGGCTTACATGACTTCATCCAAAGCAACGATGAATGATTTCGTCAGGAATTTGCACCATGTGACATGACCAAGCTCGTTAGATTTCTGCGACAGGTTACATGTTTTGTAAGCCAACTATGGCGTTTTGCCAAGAATTTTGACGTTACCATACGCAATTAAATAATGATTTTTCTATACTATTTTGATGGGAATTTCAACTTAGCAAACCTAAAAACATTTAAATATATTTATCTTTTGCTACATTCTACCTCAATTTATGATCAAGGATCCTTCATTATAGCATTGCTGATAAATACGAGCTAGTTTCTTCCAAAAATTATGGAGGTGTACAGATGAAAGAAATTATTATCTTATCCTTATCTTTCTACCTACAAGTATTTCAATTAGGGGTTTGGTGCCTTGTAGAATTTCATCACAGCATTTACATGTATATATTACCTGATTAGCAAATTTCGTCATCACACTCAAAAACGTCTTGCAACTTATGGTGACCAATAATAGGTCTCTCTACACATGTATTTATCATTGTCTTTATAAATATATAGTCAATAAATCAAAATTCTTAGTGACAGTCTTAGTGACATAATTAGCAACAAGGTACAAGAGGTGGCGCACTTTCACATTTCTACTTATAATGATATGCCATCAGCAATAATATTAACATCGGCCATAATAATGTAAAAATATTAGACCATATTTTATTTTAGGATCGGATATTGCCGTAACGATGACCGCACTCCGGCTAAGCCTCCCATTGAGATAAAAATGTGAGAAGAATTACAAAAGGTCATTACTGCTGTAAATACAAAAACACCTTTAATACGATAAACTTAGGCGTTATTTTTGTCTGCACAGTTGATGAGTACAAAATTACTTTGATAACGTTGAAAATAATTTGAAATCTGCCCAAGTAGGTTTTCACTGCTGCCTTTGTTATTGTGTCAATCATTTTAAATGTGAATCTTTTAAAATGATTTTATATCATTCACGTATTTATCACATTCGTTCTTTATGACGTATACATATATCTATAAAAGCAAATAAATAATCAGTGAGCAGGCCTGGAAAACGGTTGCCTCCTTTTGCGAGACTGTCATCTCGCTTAAGGAGTCATGACAAAGGGAGAGGGTCAATGACGCTGAGGTACTCCGGCCCCGACGAAGGGAGTAGGAAACAGGAGGAGGAGGTTCATACAACTCCTCCCCCTTTAGAAAATCTGTAAGCCGGCTACAACCGAGGGGTCAGAGAGGAATGCCTCAACGAACCGCTAGCTCCGCACGCATGGTTGACGACGGTCGCGATGGGTTTTAGTGGGTATTGCGAGTTCTTCCCCCTCGCGGAGTCCCACACTCCCGACCCCACAGTCGGGGTGCATCAATGCATTTCCCAGGAACAAAAAAATAAAAATAAATAAATATGTAATATCGTTTTTATACTATTGTCGAGATTACTAACACATATTCTTTTATTCATAAGGATAATTCTATTAATCCTGATATATACACACATTTGTATTAAACATTAAACTCAATACATTAATTGTTTCTTAACGCTCCACTAGTAATGTCGAAACTATCACTGTAGTACTCTACGAACTCTATGTACGTCATTATTCGCGCTGCTTAACTTAGTCAATACAAAAACTAATATCATGACGCAAACATATTTTAACTTTTTATACATTCCATAAACGCACTCAATTAAATATCACCACAGCACACTTATTATTTAGTTAAGATCCTTTTAAATCAACTTTATTGTACTTGTGTTGACGATTATGTTAAAAAAATATAATGGTCAATTTAAACACCCTCCATTCGCACAATGAAAGTGCCGAACGTAGCCGAAAACTTTAAGTCAAAAAGGTATTTCATTAAATTAATTATTTAAATTAGCATCATCATTATCATCATCACAACAGTTTTTCTCTCTAAGTCGTTTGTTAATAATACATACATTGTATCTTACATTGTATATATTAATAACAAACGGCCTAGAGAGAAAAACTTCTTGAGTTAATACCCATAAAAATTGTTTTTATAAAATACCTTTGTGGTGTTACATAAATATTTTTCATATACTAAACGCTTTTCATGTAATAAAGTAATTTTTCAAGTGTATCTTGTTTATGTATGTGGAGTATATATTTTCATTGAGATACTGTATGGAAGCTTTCCTATTAAATTTACAATTATTACATTTACATGGTAATGGGATGTGTTTTATATTTAATTGACTACCAACTTTGAAATGGAACATTGTATCTGGATAAATATTACTTTTATTGTTTTGAAAGTACTCATTCGGATGACACATGTTACTGGCAAGCATTTAAGAGCAACGTTGATGACAAAAGGGAGTTACCTGTATAACAGGATATTACAAGCAATCACTTTCCCGTCGGCTTTGAAACATCCGTATTCACCTTCCGTTAATTCAAACACATTTTCCCTTAATCCGCCGGCGTAAGCCATTTCCATCCCGCCCTGACCTACTTTTAAATACACCCCACTTTCGTTGTCAATGTTGTATTGATTTGCTTATATTTAATTTCAAATAGCTCTTTTTTCAATTCTTATTACATATTAGTTCAATCTCTCCCTATATAAATATACACATCGTGTTGAAATTTTCAGTCGTTAATAAAAAATACTTTATAAATCGCAAATGCATTTTTTGAAAACTTGTAGTGGATGACACTTGATGTTGGCACAGTTTTCTTTTTTAAATTATTACATTAAATTAATTAATAATTGTATTTGCGTAAAGTTATACTGTATCACCCATAGAAAGCTTCGGTAAAAGTTTTAACGGTATCATTCTATTTAATGAGCTTGAGAAGATATAATATTTAGAAAATTTGGCTTGGTTTACCTAGAATTATGAATATAATTCTTTTACGGATTATTTAACAACCATCTCATCAATTTATTTGTGACGAGTGTGAAAGCATGGTCTTAATTTCTCAGGAGGATTTTTAATTTTCTCATCGCATACTTTGTAGTACATCGTTATCATAGAGCATTGACTGCTCTGAAAACTCTAAATTTGGAAAACATTGTCGTTCATTTATGATATAACAACTTTTTTTTGGAGGGTAGGTGTCGAAACAACAAGTGTCAAAATTTATAGCTCCAGTTTTTAAAATTGATAATAATTATATTAATCAGTGTATTTTAATATAAAATGTGTCATTGACTATATTATACCTGCCAGTGTCTCCTCAAATATTTGAAGTAACATCCTTACAGTAAAACAACATAATCTTTATATAACCTTTATTTGACATTACTAACTTAATATGGAATCTATCAAAACCTCGCTTAATGATTTAACCAAACACTTTAATACTCGTATGGAAGAGTTTCAAAAAGAATTGAAGGGGTCTATCCCAGCAACAAGTGCCTCATCTAATATAAATGCACAGTTTACTGCCTTCAGACTGTTTGTCCTCACTGCCTTGGAAAACCTGCAATTGCAAGTCGCATTCCTGACTAGGCAATGTGATGAAATGGAAATGAGGTCCAGGAAGAAAATGTTATTGGTGCATGGTGTAAGTGAATCCAGCGGTGAAAACACCAAAGTCTGTGTATCTGATCTTCTGGGCGAGCATCTTCAAATCCCGAATATGACATCTGATTT
>JACTOM010000929.1:13815089-14004569 GCA_015832385.1 Elymnias hypermnestra
AAAAAAACACTATCTCTTGGAGAAGAATTAAGTATTGACGACATTATATGTATATATTCACATATATGTAAGTTTATGTATGTTATATATATTAATATGTTGATATATATCTATTATTGTATATGTATTGGGATGTAGTTATTTGTGTGTATGTTTATGTTATTGCCTACCTTCCTTCTTCGCTACTTACAGCTTTTAAAACTCAAGGTTGTCTGGAAGAAATCGCTATTAAGCGATAAGACCGCCTGTTGTACTTTCTTTCTCTATTTAGTTAAGTTTATTATAATGTATTACTTTTAAGGTGCAATAAAGTGTATAAATAAATAAATAAAATAATAAAATAACAACTGCTAACGTTGAACGGTTAATTTCTTAAGCTGATGTTCGTATAACAAACCCTGCAAAATATTGTGAAAAGTAGTAGGCGTCAATACATTGAAATTTAAAGACAATGGAATAAAGAACCCGCCTACAACTGTCTGCTCATTTTATCGAGCGAGGTTATAATGTCTTAATAAGTAAATACAAACGCAATTCTTATGTAAGAAGGTTATTGACACCATTATGCCTTGTGTGTCATTTGAATACACAAATGAAATGATAAGATATCCGATCATTTGTACCATATTCATGATAGTATGGAATGAAACAATTTTTTTAATGAAAATTTATATCACTTTTTTGGTAGCACAATGACCTAATTAAAAAAATAAAGCTTATTATATAGGAGAACCATTTGAAAATTACACTAAACGTTTAGATTAACCAATGACAAAATGATATATTACAATGGTATAGAGTCATTTCTGTTTTGAAGAAAGCAGACTATTGGACTATTGGTGGATTTTGCTGGGGTCTTTCCAAATCCCGCATTTAAAGTTTATATCTTCGTTACTATAGTTTTATGCTATAGAATAGATATTTTCAAATACTCAATTGTACAATGTGTAATAAATTTATTTACATTTTTCTTGATCCCTATATAGTATAATTATGTCATATAAAGTAATAAAGGCTACATTTTTTGTCCTAACAAGTGTGTTATATTTTAAAACTTCGAATCACGTTCAATGTACCTTCCCGACTTATATTTTGAAGTAAACATACCTAATTACTATGAAAATTTGTCATATAAGAAATACAACATAATTTTAAAGGCGCTGATTGATCTTCATTGTTATACGGTTAAGTAAACCTATCAACAAAAACTCGTGTATTATAAATGAATATTATGGATAGACCTTAAGAGCAATTACTCTCAGTGACTCAAACAGTTACGAGAATTGACTAAGAGCTAGTGGTAAAAAGTTTTCTGAAAGTGTTCATTTTCAATTAGCCATAATGCAGATTTTGTTTGAATTTCCTGTCCATAAAAAAATCGTTTGAACGAATTATATGTTAATATCTTTTAAATTGTCTGGGTTGAATCATTACACCAAAAATTTGCAATTTCTTAGACAAATCAGGGTTACGAAATCGGTAAAAAAACTAAAATTTGATCTCTTTCGACGTATATGGAATATTAGGTTATTCAGACAATTTATTCTAAATCAAAAATATCAAAACAATAGACAAGATGCACATAATATACTTTCTAGCAGAATACAATTAGAGTATTGCATGGTACGAATTTTTGTAAGCTCTTATATTATAAAGACTCAATATTCTTAAGCACTTAACGCTTCAAGTTTAATGAGATTTTTCTGAGTGTAGCTTGAGTAAACATTTAACCTTGAATCAAGAAGTTCATGACTTAGACATTTACCGAAAGTTATTATTTAAACATAAAATTCGAGACACATTGTTATGTTAATCGTCTATTTATGTGAGACTTTATATATGTATAATATCATATAATATATAAATACTTAAAATGGTAGCGAATAAACTAAAATACAAATCGGTACGGTAACAAAATCTGCTAAAAATATACATTGCTTGTTAAACTATTTTCAATATAACCCCGCATTTGCATTTAAATTACGCTCGAGTCTAGAGGGTGGTGTCGCAAACAATACAATACTCGTATATTGTATTGAATGTATGAACAACTTGTATAAGTAATTCTCATAGGTTTACTATTCATTCTATGTGTGTATCTTGTTAAAAAAACCATCGTGTTCAACATAATACTTTTATTATCCATTCAAGTTCAAGTTTTATATATATATATTTTTTTCTTCAAATACATTGATGTTGATACTGTTTTCAACCTTTTATTTTTTCCGTACTTACAGTTATCAGCTCAATCTATTGAAAGCTTACGTTAAAAGTTTAAAGTAATGGTTTAAAAAAGAAGATACCAGATAAATTAATTACTTAGTTCTTGTTTCAGAAAATTTATGTTTAAGTTACGGTAAGTAGCAGTCTATAAATGTCTCAACGCTGGGCACAGGGTTCCTCACTCATGTGAGAGAGGGTTTTTTTGAGCATAGACCAACCACGCAGGCGGGCCTGGGAGTAAATCCGGGTTATATGTAACCCGGATTTGCTCCCAGGATATGCAGGTTTCCTCATATTATTTTCCTTCATAGAAGAGCACAATGATGAATTGTATGATTCTTCTTTAACAATAACTTTCATTAGTTTAAGAGAAACTAAACGATGCCTACCCAGGATTTTAACCTACAAATTCGCTAATTCTCTAGAGGAGGATCCCCGCATCTCTCCACTAGGCCATCATGGCTATTATCAATTGTGTATAATATATGTCAAAACAAGTTACTTTCTAACAAAGTTTTATTATGTTCAATAGAAGTGAACGAACTTGCTAGTAATTAATTTAATGAACCCGTACATTAATTTAATATGAGTTAATGCTTCAAAAGAGCCAGTACCTGTAACTCGCTCACACTCCAGCATCTACGCAATACCGATCTCATTAGTTACACGAGCGAACACCACTCTACTAACGAATCTGCACATATCAAAAAATACAAACAAAATTCTCCCTTGTTGCATTCACATTGCGTCGTATATTTCCGCACAGATATACATACGTGAAAATTTAAAAGGGTTTTAAGAGTCCGTTTGCATAATTGATGGACGTTTCATAGAGTTGCATGTATCTTTGGGATATTTTCAGGTAAATTATTTGATCGTTATCGTCCTGTTCGATAGCCACACTCTCCTTCAATATTTCATTGCGTTCGAAGAATAGTTACACGATTCAAAAAGAAAATATTACAAGAGCACCGATTAAAAATCAAACGAAGACAGAATGAAATTTAACTGTGTTGCAGCGACAATTAATTTCATTATTAATTCATAACACAAGAGGATTTAGACGATTCTGGATTCTTCTGTACAGTTATTGAGTAGTGAAAATAGGTTTACAATACAATTTCCCCTTTACAAAGACTTTACATGAACAAGAGTAAGCCAAATTTATTTAATGTTTACATAACTTGAGATCAAGTGCGCGTCTCACTAGCTGAGCTCCTGACGTCTGCCACTGTGAGCAAGAGAAACTACGGAAGAAACACATATTCTAAAATTAAATGTATAAATTACTTATACTAAGTTTTGTTCTGACCTAATGGATGACTATGAACATGTCAAGATTATATAAACATAATTTGAAAATATATGATATTAATATTCATAGCTGCAAACAGATACGGCATATTTACTTGGTCAATTTTTTCGTGGTCGATTTTAAAATAAGATTTATTGTTTAATGCCTTTCGTAGGCATGAAGTACATTTACGATTGTCTTCCTCTCATCATTAGGGTCTTTAAAAAGCTCTCTCAGCTTTTACAATATGATCACCTTGTTTTAGTCGCGCATTTTATAAAAAGTAATAAAATTTTCGTAAAGTTTAAAAAATAATGACCGTACTCTTTGTCCTTTCTATTAAATTATGCTGTACTTTTTTTGCCACAATGGTAAACTTTGCACATGGATATCATATATAGCGAAAATGAAACGATATTTGATACTTTACCTTTTGCCGTGAAATTTGCATAGAGGATAATTTTAATTTCGCCTAATGTTACATACCATTAGCTAATTCCTGTATTTTCCAAACAGATAGATAGATAGGTAAAAACACTTTATTGCACACAAACATGTACAGGAAATACAAAAACTAAGAATTAAAAACTAGAGCTAGGAGCATGCAAAGGCGGTCTTATTGCTGCAAGCAATCTCTTCCAGACAACCTTTGTCAAAGTGGATGCTTATTTAATAAATTAATGAATGGGGCAGAACAGTGTCGGAAATAAATATTTGCTTAAGTATAATTTGAAACAAATAAAAATACTACTAATGTAATAAAATAATACAGAATATATGATATGAGGTGAAATAAGAAAGAAATATAGTGTTATTCACAGCAATTTTGAGCCAAATAGATACAACACTTATACTCATTCAAACGAATTTTGAAAATGGGTAATGACTCTGAGTGACGGATATTATCATGTAGCGCATTCCATAAATTTATAACCTGGACAGTAAATGAATTTTTGTAATAACTAGTTTTACATATTGTATGCTTTAATTTATTATTAGATCGGGAGCGAAGGTCAAGGTAGGTATTAAGATCATCACAGTGGAAAGTGAAATGTTCTATAAGGTAGGAAGGAGTACGAGGTAAATAGAGAACAGAATAAAGTAAGGAGAGAGCATGAATGTTGCGACGTTGTCTGACCGGTAGCCACTTGAGACGAGAACGATATTCACTAATGTGGTCAAATTTTCTTAATCCGATTATAAATCTAATACATAAATTTTGTAGTCTTTCCAATTTGTTTTGTAAGTTTACACTAAGATCCAAATAACAAATGTCTGCGTAATCCAGGATAGGTAGAAGAATTGTTTCGGCCAAAGTAATCTTGGTTTTAAAAGGTAGGAGATTTTTCCATTTGTTAAGGGACCCGATAGTCGAAAACAATTTTTTACTCACTGAGTTAACTAGTGGTTGCCAGGTGAAATTGCAGTCAATAACTATCCCAAGATTTTTGAACGATTCACTATATGGCAACACAGTGCTACCAAGTAAAACTGGGGATAAGTTGGTAAAATCTATTGATCATTAGGCCAAACGATTTACTCCAGGAGCAAATTTTTCTGAGATCCGCATTGTTTTTATCAACACCAATCTTAATTTCCGAAGCAGTGACAGAAATGTATATCTGCAAATATTCAGCGTATAAATTAAAGGACAATATAGTGAACTACGGCCAAATAGTGTTTGTAAAGAAAATTTACAGGTTCTCATTAAAATAATTTACAAAACAGGATTATTTTTCTCAATTCGTTATCGTGTAAACGGGTTATGTGATCCCCTTTGCCGTGCATATATAGTGTATACGTAGATAGCATCGCTTCCGGACTCTTTACAATGATCGACCGGCCGGAAGCTTGGCACGTGCGGCCATCATGGAAGAATCAGACCGTCACAGATAATACACACGACTAAGTTTTAATGTGTACTTGAAAATCGGTGTTTTATTATTTTTATAAACCAGCTTTACTCCGTGGATGCCTTTTTTTGTAAAATAAAAATAGCCTTAACTTTATGTAACAGCAGCTAACTGCCAGCCAAAGCCTGATCAAAGTAGGTTCAGCCGTTTCAGAGATTAGCTGAAACAAATAGTCAGATAGAAAAATAAGAAAAAAATTTTTTTTTACTACTTGCCGTTGTCATATATATTTCGGAGTGCAATAGAATGTGGAACGCTGGCGCCATCTGTCTATCGGCGTGGGGCAGAGCCAATAGTGACAATCCGGCGCTCGTCTCTCCAGTTAATGGAGTGTTTGATTGCACCAACATTACCCACCAACGCCCACGGTATGGAAATTGAATTATGGATGCCATTAATGACGATGTCGACGGAGAACCCTACGGCCCTATGCTTTATGCTTCCTTCACGTTTATTTTCCGACATATATAAAAAATTACTTCTTTAATTTTTGTTGTTAGATTAAAGAATAATTCATCAATCCAGATAAAATTTCACAGTTGAGATACATATACCGATTACAATAACTGTTAAATCAAATAGTGTCATTTCATGTAACTACAAATTACGTTTATACAGGTGATTTTTGATACTCCCTTCTCTTTCCATATAACTATTATGTAACAATATACAAATAATACCTATTGCTACTTCCGATTGTACCCATAGAAAAGAAGGAGCCAGTATTAAACCTCAAGTTTTAAACAACATCACCTTGAACATAAAACATTACATAATAATTTCTAAATTGTTCAGTGGTAATTAGAGGTTTGCTGCGTTAAGTCTAAGGTTTATGTAAAATCTGATTAAAAAGCTCCAACTTTACAAATGTTAAGTATATCTATGTTATCGAAAAGTATGGATATCGTTTTTTTGTCAATCATCACTACACCAATAATCGGTGTTGTAAAATATTCTAAAATATAGAAATCCTAACGATATTTGACTGATATATTGAATTTTCAAGTCAAATTTTCATTCTATAAACAAAAACAATTCCTCAGGTGTTGACGGCCTATAATTATGTATCACGAACATGTAAATATGATAACATCTGAAGTTTGTATGTTATCTTATCGCATGCCTCAACACGACAGAGATTGAATGCGCATAATCAAGATAAAAAACTTCGTTGTGCAACGTTGAAATATTCTCATTACGTAACATCAACATTAAAACTGTTTTATTAAACTATATTTACACGCAAGGAATTTTTGCCAAAAACGAATCTCATCAAACAGAGATTTTTCTCTCTATCAGCGTCAACTCTCCAACGTCAATATTTCAACGGTTTCCATATAACTTTGGACTGTTTGTTGTTGTTAAAGTTATTCCTAGGCACAGATAGTCCCGATCTAGATAAATGACAAAATACAATTTGTTAAATTTCCTCAGTCTTTAATCGAACTTTTAACCACTAGCTAAGCAAATAGTTGGATCATTACGACAGCGAGACTGTCACTAGAATATTTTAAAATAATTACTAGTATAAGGTAGAAAATACAGCAGGGTCTGTAGTGTTTAAAACTTATACCGTGACGTTGCTATACCTGTATCTTTTACATCTGTGTCATCCACCCTATTCCGCTATGAAAGCTCTTTTTGTTATCGTGTTCCATTGACTACACCACAATGAATGAAACATTGTAGAAACAACTTTGGCATACTGTATAGATTATTATACATAGATAAAGCGCTCATCCACAAAGGATGACGTAACCATCAAACATCAAAATTGGAATTTAACATCTAATGCCAGTGATTCAGAGGTACTGTATATTTAACTTATAAATATGGAAATTAAAAGGTCGATTAATAAGGAATTAATATTTGATTAACCGTCATTCCCTACAGGTTTAAAAAATATATTTGTAATTGAGCGTTTGAATAAAAAAGTATTTCATTAACGATTGAGAGTTTAAATGTTATATATTTTCGAAAAGTGTAAGCCCAAACACCCTATTTTTGATTGATTTATTAGGCATGCATTCATTAGCCAATGAAAGCATTTCTAGCAATATATTATTTATATTTTGCATTAAATAGTTAGTTTTTTCGTTAGTCTTTCAGAATTTCACTGAATAAAGTGACAGATACTTGTCCTGCATATTAAAATACAAATATATCCTGTTAGCATTTATACTGTAAACACCAGCCAACATTTCTCCATTAAAACAACAAGAGACGACACTTCACAGAGTAAATTAAAACTACGCTCTCGTTTGTAATACTGACATTTGCACAATTTGTGTCATCCACCCTTTTATTTGGAAAAAACAAGAGAAAGCTACAAATTGTTTTATTATTTATGTTAGTTATAAGTATAAAAAAATAATAATTATGTTTTTTTCTATGGCTCTTTGAATTAAGAAACTATATAGTATTCTAGACCAACAAAAAGCCGGCAGACGGGCCTACATTAACTATGATTTTAAGTAATATCCATATCCAATTCAATGCGTTTCCGGTTCCCTTATTCACGCAAAAAAAAAACAGTTATATAGCACACAAGAGCTGCAGTCAATGACTATCTACAGCTGTGACTTACCATAAAAAATTAATAAGAATTCTGCTTCTACATTTAATACCTTTACTTAAAAATTATTGGATCGACTTCGATAAGTAGTAGATAGTAATGGAACTACCATCGTTTGTAAAGAGGTACTACTCTTTTCATTTAAAAATAATGTTAAACGTATTTTTATCGAAATTATTTATGCTAAAATTCAATAAGAGAGCCTGAATACTATAAATGTTAAAAATTACTAAAAGGAATTATGTAGTGTAAAAGAATTATCAAGTTTAGTGAAAAAGCGGACAAATTCAGTAATTCTTGTTTTAGATTAACTGTCCAATTTTTTACATTATAGGTAGATTACAATTAATACCAATGTGATACAAACATCTCTGATAACTACTGAAAAACATTGGTGAAGATTTATAGTGTAAATGGAATAAAAATTGATTTAAATGGATCTGAAGATGATTACAAAATGATTAGTAGTTATCAAGTTGGACAAAACCTTTTTTAAAATGAATTATTGTGTGATACTAAATCTGAAGTTTGCATCACTGAAGTAAATATAAAATAAATCTAAACCCTACAATTTTTAAATCGACTGCTAAGTTCACAGAGCATTATAATATTGTATGAGTGTGAATATTCTTTCTCAAATTTAGCCCGAAACATAAGTCAATAAAAACATTATTCCACAAACTACTTTTAAGTTGCTTTATGATTGTGCACTTTTGCAAAATCGCATTGCAATCACAAGCCTCTTTTCTACCATTGAAATACTACAGAGACGGCACTTCATGGCGTAAATTAACAGAGTGCTCTACAATAGATGTACCTGCATCGTACTACTTACGAGATCTACGCTTTTATTTCTGCTCTAAATTTCTATGACTTTACTGTGAATTTAATTCTGTTGACGTTGTTTTCAAGCTTTTATATTATTTCAACTAAATTTTGCATTTATAGACTGTATATAATGTTTCACGTAGTTAACTCCGTAATAACTACCTTTTACCCTGGTCTACATTGGAATATATGCTTGTAAAATTTATAAAGCCAATAAGGCAATTTTTATATTACATTTAAGGCTACGTCGCGTTTTTAATGGATTTCAGTAAATGGAGTAACGTTGGCTGGTTTTTGTGGGATATATTCTAACAGCATAAGTAATATTCCTACTTAATATGCTTGACAAGTAGCTGTCACTTGGAAATATATATTTAGGAATTCTACTTTCAGATAAGAAATGCGGAATATTTACGTTTTCCTGATAACCACAGTATAATGTACAATATCTAGATTTGAACATGTTTGGAGAATTGAAAAAGGAACTCCCATTGATCTTTCTCTTGATCTACTTTTTATCTTTGTGAATGTTAAATCTAACCACATTCTCAATACGACTACACTAATATATTCATAATTATCATAAAAAAAACTTAGGCTCGATGCGTATTACATAAATTATTCTCCGTCTTTGCAATTTTAAATTACATGCCAAAATACAATGTCATTATATACCAATATCAGCGAATGGGAAATCTCTAAGCTCAATATGTTGCACTACGCGATATTAATAATTCATTTTTAAGGCTTGCAGTATGTTACCTTAACAGCAAAAAATAAATCGAAAGCTAATACTTTTAAGTCGGAATCCAGTGCATTTCATCCGCTGACAAAGTAAATACAACACAAAATATCCGGTAGCGGGATACGATGGCATTGGCCTGATTGATCTCGTTAAACGCTGTCGGATTCAATCCCTCAAAGGATTGCTATATTCGTCCAACCATGAATTTATCGTGATAAATCTTTCGGCGAGCTGTAAAAGCTCTCCGATTCTATATTTAGACAAGTTTGAAGGGATATAAACGTTTGGAACGGTTTGGTTTCAGTGATGAAATACTGATATCAATAATTGAAATCTAACGAATTGCTTCCAGAGCACAATGTGAGGATATTCTTTCTTCTATTAATATTTGTGTACTTTATTTTTCAGACACAGGTTTATAGGTCTTGTTTATCTATACATTTATATAACGTATGGAATGAGATGTTTTTAGACTGAGACAGAGACAATTAATTGTGATTTGTTTTGACATTTTGATATATTCATATTTTACAAAACTTGCATTCAAAATGAACACAAAAACCAACGCTCTTTAAATATTATATAATTAAACTACGTATTGAAAAAAATTATATCGTTCAAGACATAATAAAGACATTTTCGAAAATATAATTAATATATATAAAACAGCTGCAATTTTCATTTATTAACATGATGTACCAATCTGTATTATATTAGGAATTCACGAAGAATATATAAAGAGTATTGATGAAGTATATTATAAAGTTTGAAATACAGTGGTTTGATATGAAAGTGCTTTACATAAAAAAGAAAAAATAATATTTTTTCGTTCGTTTGATAAGGGATCCCGTGATAATCGAATAAATGCGTACGATTGTGAACTGAATGTACTTATTTAATAAACATCGCGACAGACGGGTAATTGACTTAAATAGATTGTCTAGTCCTTTACATTGCACATCTACGAAAACTACGTTATTTTACTGGGTTTTTAAGTCTGTAAAGTATGAGGCGAATATGCATCTTTATAATAAACTTATAACTAGGCTTACTGCAAACTCTAAATACTAAGGATATCAAAAATCATTTCTTGACCATAAAAAGCTCCACATTTATATACAAAGCCATAATCAGTCATAAAATGGAAATTTTACCATTGACGACTTTCGCTTCTTAAAGAGAACCGCTCAGTCACCATTCATAGTTGTTGGTACAGTTTGTTTCATCTTACAAACCATGTAAAACTAAAATAATGACTATAAAAAGGTATTCAACTTGGTGTGTTAAATATTTTATAAATAATACATACATACAAGCTGACCGACGCAATTGCGCCTGGCCCTTAGACAATGTAACTTTGGAGGTTTGCTAACACTTAAAAAATGTATGAAAATGAGATATCCATTTTAATGGCAGTTACTATCTATATGAAATAATCAACGTATGAGCTGAATTTGATCGGATATGGAACAATACTGTTTTGAATAAAATAGATTGGTAAATAACACATAAAGGCAAGTAACAGCCCATTAACGTCCCACCGCTGGGCACAGGCCTCCTCACTCATATGAGAGACGGGATTTAGAGCATAAACCCACCACGCTACTCCACTGCGGATAGGCAGGTATAGTACACAAGTACAAGTGCACTCTCATAGTCGGACGTGACGGGAATCCGACACGATCAGAGAGAGATCAGGCGCAGGACAGACGGCTTAACGTGCTCTCAGAGGCACGGGGGTGGATCACACCGCCATCTTCCCAACTTCGGGCAAATATTGAGAAAATCTTAATGGAAAACTCAATTTGATCGATTTTGAATTGGTCCGTCCCGGGACTCGAACCCAGGACCTCATCTCTATAGTTGAACATGCTAACCACTTGACCAATGAGGCAGTTGATATAAATAACACATACTCTTATGTAATACGTAAAAGATAGAAATGGTTACTATGGGTTATCCTTTATAATTAAATATAAAGCATTTCGGACTTTCTATCGATCAGTTTAAACTATACAATTCCGTAGCACATTAATTTCATCCATCACATAACGTTTAGCATAGTGATTTAAGCACACCAAATGTATATCTCGCATCACATTACAATTCTTTGGAACTTTTCAGCTTTTCTGTACTATGAGATGTATTCTACCATATAACTTGAATCACTTTGTCTATTGCTTAAACTGAATATAAACCTGTTTAATGGTTTAAAAGATATATGCAAAAAGACAGGTGAAGCAACTTTATTTTATACTATGAAAAGATTATATAATCCTATCATTTCTAACACACAACTGGAAATACCAAAATTCTAACAAAGAGCAGAAATAACTATCTCCAAAGTTCCTCCTCCCGGTAACAATCTTGTGACCAGCGTAGTTTCGATGGAAATCGTGCCAACATGTGTCTACGAATTTGAACATTGCAACAACAATTTTATACGAAACGAAACAGAGTACAAAATAGCTTAAGTAACTATTTTAAGAAAAAAAAATTGTTGTATAAACTGTTTTTCTTTAAGAAAACCTCTGCGTCATTGTTCACAATTGCCCTAGCTGTTCCTCGCGGTGTCACTTGCGTAGTTTCCCACCCGATGGAGATATGGGGGAAATCGCACCTACTGAGCCTTTGCATTGCGAAAGGAGATACTTTCACATATTTTAAGTTAATCGCGAACAGTTTTAAGGTCCTTGTTATTTTTTTGAATGAAAACTATTAGGGGCACTTCGGTTGGATGGTTTCAAAGTAATAATAATACTTTTTTATCGTACACTTTAATATAAACAGAGTTAAATGAACAAAAAGGCGGTTTTATCGCTAATTAGCGATTTCTTCCAAACAATCTTCAGGAGAAGAAAAACTGTGCTAAAGTCGTATGTAAGACATCGAAAGAAATATTTACTTGTTTTGTTTATATAGATTTGAAATATATACACATGCCCGTTATTCGTCAGAGCTTAAAATACGTGTAAATAATAATAAAGCATTACTACCAACGAAATAATAAATTATTCATAAGGTTTTTATTAAAGACAAAAGTACGATTCCGCGTTCATTCATTGTAGTTTTATATCAAAGTGTTCTATGCATTAGGCTTAAAGTTAACATTTTAATTTTCAAAATAATTCATTTTTCACTATATATTAACTTAGTTCCACATACAAAGTTTAGAAGGAACATAGATTTATTATGCATTTCCATAAATTTATTTTAGAGATTAATGGTCCAATCTATCAATGCAATGTCTAACTCGAAGTTTTATTACCATTTGCAAGTTTCTCAGCATGAATGTCTAACGTTCGGGTGTTTATAACGTCAACAAACACTAACAGATTTTTTAAACTATCAAACTTAATAAAAAGGTGACGGAATTATGACATTAATTTTCTTCTCTCTAGTATCTTGTTATAGACATATGTTAAATTCAACCGAATTCGTACCAGGTAAATACAAAGACAAACCTAATCTTGTAATACAATCTTATTTTATACTTACATCCATTGTACAAAAGACAAATAATTCAGAAGCTACATTACTATTCTGCCAACGAAATTTAGAGGTTTGTGTAAAAGCATAGATGGAAATCAATCGCATGGTCTCAGATATAACAGATAAGATTTATAGGTTAATACATAAATATAAAAGATAAGCCTCTCATTTTGTGAAGTATGCGGTAATATTCCAAACGTTTAAATTTTATACCATCTTAACATCAATTTAACTGTTTCCTCAATTACAGTTTTATTTCTACAAAAAAAAAAACAAATTTAAAGCATGAATTTCTAGGGCAAGCACTCCTCCATCCTGTTGTAAAAACTGAGTGTCTTGAAGTTTAGAGCTGTGCGTCTCACCAACTAAAACTGGAACACAGCGTTGGAGAACCCCTTTATCCTATTTTCTTAAAACTAAAGCTAGGTATTATATGTATATTTAAATTTTTTTTTGCTCGAAAGAAATTTCCAATTAATGTTATGTATACGTAAATAGATCTGTTTTTAGTAAAGCTGTAAAGTAAAAAATTCATAGTTTTATTTTATTTTCAGATTTGCACAAACACAACAGCAAACGACTTTTTTGGTAAGCGTTTTTTCAACATGACGGGACTAAAAGGCAGCATACGATATCGCTTTTTTTAAACTGAACTTCCTAACTCCCAATTCGCTAAAGCAAATAAACTATCGTGCTTGCTCGCTCGATGAACACGCTTGGTCGCCCACACGAGTACCTATAAGGGGTTTTCTACCCCCTCAGCAATACAGACTGAGCTTTTGCCAACCTGAATCGTACAAACTATACCCAAACTTCTGTAAAAGTTAGTCCGATCCTATTTTTAACAGGCTTTTATTAGCTTGACCTGATATCTACCAATGTAACGGAATCTATCAACGTAGTTTTTACTAACTTTAAGACTTCCTATTCCCTTCAAAATTAAACGTGAAATGTATAATGAGAAAGAAAATGAATTGTTCTATAGGTGTCGCGAATTACCTACAATATAGACGCTATAAAATACATAGATGCGGAGGTAGTCCGAAATAACACATATTCAGAACCGCGAAAGTCGTAGATTGCGCAGGTAGTGTAAATTATCATTACGCCGCTAGGAGAAAAAGTATGTGTTATTTCTGAATATGTCCTCTGTTCCTCCTAGTGGCCTAATTCTGAATGTGTGTTATTTCGGACTACCTACCTCGGTATCTATCTACTATTTTTAACCGACTTCAAAAAAAGGAGGAGGTTATCGATTCGTCTGTATTTTTTTTATGTTTGTTACCTCATTATCTTCAGACTGGGTGGACCGATCTTGATGATTTTTTTTAAATAAAAGGTGGAGCTCATCATAGGGTCCCATTTTCTAAATTTTTAAATCCAGTTCGGATGATGGCACCCATGAGAAAACCGGATAAATGTTAAATTTTCATTAAGCACGTGCGCGACAAATGGACGAATAACTCAAGATCACGCCAACCGATTTCGATGATTCTTTTTTTATTGCAGAATATATACTACAAGGGTTATTTTATGATAGTTTGGTTAACGTCTGATGATGGGTTCTATGACAAAGTGACGGAACTCTTCAATTCTTAGGAACAAATTAACGATACTCGGCAGAATCTTTTATAGGCTATCCGGATATTTGAGTCACCTACCGTAACATCGGTATGGTCAAGTAATTGTCGTAGTTAAATATGAAGATCATGGAACACCTCCTCGGCTTACAGTAAGGGTGTTATACGGCAAAATATATAACTGTCTGTAATCAAATGGCAATGACCCTACGTTTGTTGCTGCATTGCAATATTATAAGGTGTATTACGTGCGAAGCGGTGGTAGCAGAGTCTGGGTTGAGAAGGAAACTTTTACGTAATAGTGTTGTGCTCGAATACCAAATAAAAGATTGGTGATAGCAGGGTGGTAGAACAACTGACCTGTAACGTATAAGGTTGCGGGTTCGATCCCGGGTGTGGCGATATCAATGTAAATTTCACTTTACAAAGTTGTTTTATTTTAACGGTGCGGTCTCATTTGAGTAATACGTACCCATATTCAAACAAATTTGTTAGTGTACTACAGATTCACAAAAAACATTAAATAAATAAATTTGGAGTATCGTTATATTTGGAGTCGGTGTCAACCATATTGGTTTTAAAAAATATAACAGACGATATTGTAGATTTCGCTAAAATATTATTTTACATACTGATTTTGAGGCCTCGCTGACGCAGTGGTGCCAGTACTCGCTTTGCTAGCAGAGGTCCCGGGTACGCTCCCTGGTAGGACGAATTTAGGAAAATGTATTTTCTAACTTGTCTGAGTTTAGACTGGTGGCAGGCTTCAGTCGTGACTAGTTACACCCTACCAGCAAAGGCCTACCGCCAAACAAAGAAATTTGTTTTCCGGTACGATGCTGTGTAGAAACCCGAAGGGGTATATTGCCTCTTACCAGATTAGCGCGCTTCCATCTTAGACTGTATCATCACTTACCATCAGGTGAGATCACAGTCAAGCGCTAAACTGTCAGGAATTTAAAAAAAATATTCTAAAAAGAGATATTTTTGAAACACGGTTTATGGATTTTATAACTATTATATTATATTGTAACTATTACTGTGTAATATATACACATTATAACATGTGAACGTAATAGCGAAAATCTAAAAAAAAAAAAACGCAATCCAACTTGCGCTAACGAGTTACTCAAGGTTTAGTAGTTTCTATCTCTAATTGTGAAGATAATTTTAACTTATTACAAAACTATGGTTTTTTAAAAAAAGCTTCATCAGAATATCCATAATCTAAGTACCTGAAAACAAATTGTATAAAAATAGTACCTTAGTATGGAGTGTGGGAACAGAAGAAATTAAATGTGAGAAAACGTTGTTCACCCTTTAACATCAGTCAACTGTCAGTTTGTAAAAAGTTCAATTGTATTAATTAGAACATTTCATATCTATGAAAGGCTTTTATGTTTTTATCTCTGCATAAGTGATGATACATTGCGAGTAAACAACAATTAGATGTACTTGTAAGGAACAAGAATAGGACATTGTATACATCCATACATGCACGTATTGCATAGCACAAATGCAAATAAAGTTAATCGTCTGTTACATTTAAGATTATCTAAAAATACACTTCACCTAAGTTAATTCTGAATAAAAAACTGCGGTTAAAATTACTTCTATAAACCAAATTTTTTTTTTTTTTTTTTTTTTTTTTTTTTTTTTTTTTTTTTTTTTTTTTTTTTTTTTTTTTTTTTTTTTTTTTTTTTTTTTTTTTTTTTTTTTTTTTTTTTTTTTTTTTTTTTTTTTTTTTTTTTTTTTTTTTTTTTTTTTTTTTTTTTTTTTTTTTTTTTTTTTTTTTTTTTTTTTTTTTTTTTTTTTTTTTTTTTTTTTTTTTTTTTTTTTTTTTTTTTTTTTTTTTTTTTTTTTTTTTTTTTTTTTTTTTTTTTTTTTTTTTTTTTTTTTTTTTTTTTTTTTTTTTTTTTTTTTTTTTTTTTTTTTTTTTTTTTTTTTTTTTTTTTTTTTTTTTTTTTTTTTTTTTTTTTTTTTTTTTTTTTTTTTTTTTTTTTTTTTTTTTTTTTTTTTTTTTTTTTTTTTTTTTTTTTTTTTTTTTTTTTTTTTTTTTTTTTTTTTTTTTTTTTTTTTTTTTTTTTTTTTTTTTTTTTTTTTTTTTTTTTTTTTTTTTTTTTTTTTTTTTTTTTTTTTTTTTTTTTTTTTTTTTTTTTTTTTTTTTTTTTTTTTTTTTTTTTTTTTTTTTTTTTTTTTTTTTTTTTTTTTTTTTTTTTTTTTTTTTTTTTTTTTTTTTTTTTTTTTTTTTTTTTTTTTTTTTTTTTTTTTTTTTTTTTTTTTTTTTTTTTTTTTTTTTTTTTTTTTTTTTTTTTTTTTTTTTTTTTTTTTTTTTTTTTTTTTTTTTTTTTTTTTTTTTTTTTTTTTTTTTTTTTTTTTTTTTTTTTTTTTTTTTTTTTTTTTTTTTTTTTTTTTTTTTTTTTTTTTTTTTTTTTTTTTTTTTTTTTTTTTTTTTTTTTTTTTTTTTTTTTTTTTTTTTTTTTTTTTTTTTTTTTTTTTTTTTTTTTTTTTTTTTTTTTTTTTTTTTTTTTTTTTTTTTTTTTTTTTTTTTTTTTTTTTTTTTTTTTTTTTTTTTTTTTTTTTTTTTTTTTTTTTTTTTTTTTTTTTTTTTTTTTTTTTTTTTTTTTTTTTTTTTTTTTTTTTTTTTTTTTTTTTTTTTTTTTTTTTTTTTTTTTTTTTTTTTTTTTTTTTTTTTTTTTTTTTTTTTTTTTTTTTTTTTTTTTTTTTTTTTTTTTTTTTTTTTTTTTTTTTTTTTTTTTTTTTTTTTTTTTTTTTTTTTTTTTTTTTTTTTTTTTTTTTTTTTTTTTTTTTTTTTTTTTTTTTTTTTTTTTTTTTTTTTTTTTTTTTTTTTTTTTTTTTTTTTTTTTTTTTTTTTTTTTTTTTTTTTTTTTTTTTTTTTTTTTTTTTTTTTTTTTTTTTTTTTTTTTTTTTTTTTTTTTTTTTTTTTTTTTTTTTTTTTTTTTTTTTTTTTTTTTTTTTTTTTTTTTTTTTTTTTTTTTTTTTTTTTTTTTTTTTTTTTTTTTTTTTTTTTTTTTTTTTTTTTTTTTTTTTTTTTTTTTTTTTTTTTTTTTTTTTTTTTTTTTTTTTTTTTTTTTTTTTTTTTTTTTTTTTTTTTTTTTTTTTTTTTTTTTTTTTTTTTTTTTTTTTTTTTTTTTTTTTTTTTTTTTTTTTTTTTTTTTTTTTTTTTTTTTTTTTTTTTTTTTTTTTTTTTTTTTTTTTTTTTTTTTTTTTTTTTTTTTTTTTTTTTTTTTTTTTTTTTTTTTTTTTTTTTTTTTTTTTTTTTTTTTTTTTTTTTTTTTTTTTTTTTTTTTTTTTTTTTTTTTTTTTTTTTTTTTTTTTTTTTTTTTTTTTTTTTTTTTTTTTTTTTTTTTTTTTTTTTTTTTTTTTTTTTTTTTTTTTTTTTTTTTTTTTTTTTTTTTTTTTTTTTTTTTTTTTTTTTTTTTTTTTTTTTTTTTTTTTTTTTTTTTTTTTTTTTTTTTTTTTTTTTTTTTTTTTTTTTTTTTTTTTTTTTTTTTTTTTTTTTTTTTTTTTTTTTTTTTTTTTTTTTTTTTTTTTTTTTTTTTTTTTTTTTTTTTTTTTTTTTTTTTTTTTTTTTTTTTTTTTTTTTTTTTTTTTTTTTTTTTTTTTTTTTTTTTTTTTTTTTTTTTTTTTTTTTTTTTTTTTTTTTTTTTTTTTTTTTTTTTTTTTTTTTTTTTTTTTTTTTTTTTTTTTTTTTTTTTTTTTTTTTTTTTTTTTTTTTTTTTTTTTTTTTTTTTTTTTTTTTTTTTTTTTTTTTTTTTTTTTTTTTTTTTTTTTTTTTTTTTTTTTTTTTTTTTTTTTTTTTTTTTTTTTTTTTTTTTTTTTTTTTTTTTTTTTTTTTTTTTTTTTTTTTTTTTTTTTTTTTTTTTTTTTTTTTTTTTTTTTTTTTTTTTTTTTTTTTTTTTTTTTTTTTTTTTTTTTTTTTTTTTTTTTTTTTTTTTTTTTTTTTTTTTTTTTTTTTTTTTTTTTTTTTTTTTTTTTTTTTTTTTTTTTTTTTTTTTTTTTTTTTTTTTTTTTTTTTTTTTTTTTTTTTTTTTTTTTTTTTTTTTTTTTTTTTTTTTTTTTTTTTTTTTTTTTTTTTTTTTTTTTTTTTTTTTTTTTTTTTTTTTTTTTTTTTTTTTTTTTTTTTTTTTTTTTTTTTTTTTTTTTTTTTTTTTTTTTTTTTTTTTTTTTTTTTTTTTTTTTTTTTTTTTTTTTTTTTTTTTTTTTTTTTTTTTTTTTTTTTTTTTTTTTTTTTTTTTTTTTTTTTTTTTTTTTTTTTTTTTTTTTTTTTTTTTTTTTTTTTTTTTTTTTTTTTTTTTTTTTTTTTTTTTTTTTTTTTTTTTTTTTTTTTTTTTTTTTTTTTTTTTTTTTTTTTTTTTTTTTTTTTTTTTTTTTTTTTTTTTTTTTTTTTTTTTTTTTTTTTTTTTTTTTTTTTTTTTTTTTTTTTTTTTTTTTTTTTTTTTTTTTTTTTTTTTTTTTTTTTTTTTTTTTTTTTTTTTTTTTTTTTTTTTTTTTTTTTTTTTTTTTTTTTTTTTTTTTTTTTTTTTTTTTTTTTTTTTTTTTTTTTTTTTTTTTTTTTTTTTTTTTTTNTATATATATATATTTATACTGTGTTAATGTGTATATATTGTTTATATGTATTTATGTATTCGTATTATGTATATTATAAGTGTTTGTGTTTGTTTATATTCTAAGTAATATGAGTATGTCTATTTAGTTATTAACACCGCCTACCTACTATTTTTTCTCTGACGGTCTCCCTATACGTTGGGTTGTCTGGAAGAGATCGCTAAATAGCGATAAGACCGCCCATTGTACACTAGAACTACTTAAGTCGTTTTATTATTATTGTTTCTCTTGTGGTGTTCAATAAAGTATACTATCTATCTATCTATCTATATTGATTTTGCCAAATATATTGATTATTTTTTGTCAATATAATGACATTATAGAAATATCATTGTAAAAAGTAAAAATATCAATATATCATTGGATTACGATTTATTTGGACTGTCTCATTGTTCTAGCAGTTAGCATTTTCGACTCAGTAATTGACTCAAACCCAGAACCTCATGTCTGTACATGAGGTCCTGAGTTCGATCGATATTGAGTTTAATATTAAGATTTCCTCAATAATTACATTAAAAACAATTTTTTATCCAATCAATTTCATTAAATACATTTTTTAACATGTGACACTTGATGTTTAGTGTTTTAAAATATTTCTTTATAATATTATTTGCTCCCTTAGAATTATTAACGGGCAATTTATTTTTCTTTTATGCGAACATCAGTTTTATAAGCAAAGTAGGACTTCCTCGCTATGTTGCTTGTACGTTAGTACATGTACTCTATGAACGGTGCAATACCAGCGGTGCAAGGTGTATCCTGCAGTGCTATTTACACTTCCGTAGTGCTAACAAAGTGGTACAGAGCACAGATTTTATACACATGTGTAAGGATATACCTGCATTTTGCAGCTGTCTGCTCCCTATCCGTGGGATTGTTAGGAGAGTCAATCAGATTAAGCAAATAGACTACTTTAATAACTTCGTCACGAGTAACTAATTCGAGCATCACGTGAGTTAAAATTATTAATTATAAATTATACAGAAATAGATAGAATTTTGGTTAATAAACTTGCAATTTCCCGCAGTGATACCCGCCTAGTTCCCAAACCCGTGGGCATTGAAGAAATCCGTTTTGAATGTTTTACGTTTCAAAAGCAGCTGCTTAGCTGAATTTCAACCAAAAAACAAAATCTCTTGATGAGTAAAATCATCTTCGTATTATTATGTACAAAATATAGATGGAAATATTTGTTTCTGTTATTTATTTCTTCCTTTGACTTTGTTGTGTTGACGTTTCGTTATCACATTAATTGTTTTGATTTTAATAATAATTAATATTATTGTTATTATTTCATATAATTTTATTGTTTTTAACTACGACATAAATACACACAGAAAATTGTTCATATTACATATATACATAGCATCGCGCCTCATTCCCATAGGGGTAGGCAGAGACCACGTCCTTCCACTTGCCACGATCCTTGTATATCTCCTTCGCTTCTTTCATTCTCATTAAACCTTTCATACAAGTTCGTCGGTTTAGAGTACTCTTGACCTGGCCGTTATTTAAAATGTCCTGGATTTGGTCCAGGAACGTTCGCCTTGGTCTTCCCCTTCCAACTTTCGCATTCACTCTTGACTCATAAATCCTTTTTGTCAGTCTCCTTCCATTCATTCTCTACGTACCCAAACCATCTAAACATACCTTTCTCAATTTTAGTCACTACGAGTACATCTTCTTTTATACCACAACATTCTCTCATCACACGATTTCTTACTTTGTCACTCAGTTTCAATCCAGTCATACTCGCTCTCATCTCTACCGCATTTATTTTACTTTTGTGATTCTTCTGCCATACCCAACTTTCACTACCATACATAAGTGTTGGCACCAACACTCCAGCATGCACTGCCAGTCTAGCCCTTTGAGACACCATCTGGCTATTCATAAAAGCATGCAGAGCACCATTTACCATATTCCCTGCATTCACTCTCCTTTCGATATCACTTTCACATGTTCCATCTTTTGTAAATTTAGATCCCAAGTATACAAATTCTTTCATATTAACTGATATAAAGCTGCTGAAAATATCTAAGGAACAATAATATATGAGTATTTGTACATATGAGTAACATCTGAAGCATTCGTCATTCTCCATTCAGCCGGTGTGGGCATCAGTTTCATAATGCGTAGAATATACAATGAAGTCCTTAGACAAAAGGACTTGCTTGGATACACGCTTGAAATGCCGCCTTGCTGTAAACAATGGCGAACTGGGCCAGTGACGATCTTCAAACATTCGTGGTTCTTTATAAAGTGTGAAACTTTTTCACTATTGTTCATTACAGTACACATTTGTTTATCACCCAAATGAAGACAAAAAGTGCAAATAAGATATTACGACATCCTCGCTGATATGTTGATGCGATTTCTCGCTTTGCTAGCAGAGATCCTGGTTTCGTTTTTCGGCAGGACAAAATTGGAAATTGTGTTCTAATTCGTCTAGGTGGTAGAAAATGGTGACAGACTTTGACTAATTAACGTCCAAAGACAAACAGCCAAGCAAATATTGCGTTTTGGTACGATGCTTTGTAGAAACCACCTATACCCTAATCTGTCCACCCGCTAGGTGTGATTGTTGGTAAGCGCATGCCTATTGCACATAAAAAAAACTATGAAGAAATAAAACACCTCATTCTAAGTTGCCATGCTTCCATTTTAGACATGTGACATAATGAATTACACTCAAAAAATAATTGCATATTGTGTTTTATTTCGCAACAATAGGCTATACAACGTCTAAGTTACAATTCATGTACCAAAATTAATAGAGATTGATTCAACAGTTTGTGAAAATGATAAATATACAGTAACATAGGCATTTATAATATAACGATTTTATATCAGTTGTAAAGTACAGTTTCGTATGCTATCAATGCAATGAGCAAATAAAAATATATCTGCAACAAATAATACAAAAGTGTGTTCGTTCCTGAGAAAATAGTTTGAAATAATTATTAATATTCTCTAGCGATTATTAAAATAAAGTTTTTAGTTTTCTTAGACGCAAAAAAATCTAACTAAATTTTTTTTATTATTGAGAGTTTAGCGCTTGACTGTGATCTCACCTGATGGTGAGTGATAATATAGTCTTAGTCGGAAGCGCGTTAATCTGGTAAGAGACGATATACCTCTTATGGTTTCTAACGAGCATCGTACCGGAAAACAAATCTCTTTGTTTGGCGGTACGTCTTTGATGGTACCACCCGGTAGCCATGGCCGAAACCTCCCACCAGTCCAAACTCAGACAAATTAGAAAATACAATTTCCTAATTTGACCCTACCGCGAATCGAACTCGGGATCTCTGCAAGCAAAGCGAGTACTCGCACCACTGCGACAGCGAGGCCGTTATATGAGATATCGCATAATGAAAAAAAACAAATACACTAACACTTAATGTCAACTCGTAAACTTTTTTGCAACTACTAATATAAAAGGAAATACTTTTAACCTAGATATAGCAATTAAATTGTCCTTATATTTGTGATTGTATTGTATAATAATTTCCTTTTTTTTGTTCGGATTGTGTTTAGCTGTTAGCCCTACTGGCTTTTACAGCGTAACCGGAAGGAATAATTTCCATAATTATATTAACATTACACACATTTGCATATTGGCTGCTTATGCGGCCTGAACTTTAGGAATTAAATACTGTGTTTGGCTATTTTACCCGCATACTTTCCAGTCTCTGGAATATGGAGGAAAGCCGTATCATCTACATTGCTGAAGGATTAATTTTAATTATCTCCTGAAGAATATAACTGAATGGTGACGCTAAAATAATAACTGAATGGTGCCCCAGGGAAAGCAAAAGAAATAAAGGAAGACCAGTAAAGCGATGGGAAGGTGACCTGAAGAAAGTAGCAGGACCAAAATGGTTTTGTATAGCAAAGGACAGGTATAGATGGAAGACATTAGGACGCCTTTGTCGAAAGACAAGCTGTGAGTAAGGAAGAGCCGATTGCCGAGAATATAGTTTAAGATTATAATTTAAAAAAATAGCAATATTTCAATATCTCCTGAAGAGTCAATAAGTGATCGTACATCGAAAAGTATTTTAAAGTACAAAGATGAGAGTTTGAAAGTATGACCATTCTTTTTTAATCATCAAAAAAGCCGTTTCATGCGATCGTAAAATCAGCTGTGTTCACACACTGTCCGTCATCTGGCACCCACTCTCCGGTGAAATAAAAAATCACACATGCCTAAAGATTGACGACCTTGTGCTTACCTACTTTCTCTGAGAATATAACTAAAATAAAACAACATTTCGGATAGCTTTATCTCAAGCATAAATTTACGTTATTTTAGTTCATGCATTGAACATGAATTTCTCTTTTTCTTGTTATAATACGATGGATTTATTTTACTTTTATTCAATTTATATTAATAGCAAACAATAATATGAAAGAAAACTATAAAAATTAGCAATTTATAATCATCATTTTTGTTTTTTTTTTCAATTATTCCACTAGACCACTAGCATGTTTGGCAACAGACATGAGGTCTTGGGTTTGAGTTCGGGGTCGGGCTGATTCAAAATGGATACTGAGTTTTCTATTAAGATTTTCTCAATATTTGCCCGAAGTTAGGAAGTTGGCAATGTAAGTCACCTCCATGCCTCGGAGAGCACGTTAAGCAGTCGGTCGTTCGCCTGGTCTCTCTCCGATCTTGTTGGATTCCCGTCGCATCTGATTATGAGAGTGAAGGAATAGAGAGTGCACTTGTGTACTATGCCTGCCAATCCGCAGTGGAGCAGCGTGGTAGGTCTATGCTCTAAAAAACCCTCACTCCTTGAGTGAGGCGGTCTGTGCGCAGCAGTAGGACTTACTTTTTTACTTTAATAACTAAAAGAGCTCCCATAGACTTGCACACATTTGACGACAGTTCTAACATAATTGAATGCATGACAGTCTTATACGTATGGATGTTCACAGCAGACTTATAATTTCAGCAAATATTACTTTTAGTTTAAGTTATTTCTCATAAGATATCAAAGGGTCGTGGACGATAAATAAAATTAACTTTAGTCGAGTTTAACAAAGTTATTTTCCCTTGTCTCTCTACTCTACCCACTCAGTTTTTTGTCCACCTTAATTGAATTTTCTTTCTATCTAAATAATGCTTATTCAAATCTACACGTAATATTAGTACCGGTTTTTGAACGGATTTTTCTTTACACAGTGTATTTTAAGTATCATCTTTTTAAAGTGAAGTAAGTACATGAAGTTTTGTTATTTCACGCTATTATTTACTTAAATTTATCGTTAATGCCCGTTGTGTCGTTAAATATCAAATTGATCAAGCCGTCAGTATAGAAGAAGGAATATTTTTACGACTTCGTTGACTTAATGGTGTAAGTACTCGCTCGCTCGCAAATTTATAAAATAGCTTTGTCTAGATCGGTACTGGAAGACTTCGGCTGTAGTTAGTTACTTTGCAAAAACCTTTAAGAGCGTAGCTCTTGAAAGGCCAGGTATGCCATTTAAGACTGTGTATTCTCTTCCAATCACAAGAGATCACTGTCGAACGCTATAAAAGAACCTCCGTTTGTTTATTAGTCCGCAAGTATATGCGCACAATTCTACACGTACTTTCCCTTACTTTTATAATAAGAAGAGATATGTGATGACTTCAGAACTCTTCCCGACTCTTGAATTAATATAACACTCATAACTTCCTAATCCTAAGTAGCTAATAAGACATTTTTTTCTAAAAAGCCAACTGTGTATTTGTCCTAACACTGAACATGTCCCCTGAAAACGGTGCTAAACTATTTTCTATTAACTACGCAGAACATTTTCATTCGTACCACATTACCCTATTATTAGCTCGAAGCTACCGAATTCTTTATTCAACTGTCCTACTTTTATGAGGATATTAAGAAAGGAAAACGAGAATGGGCAATTCTTTTTTATCCCTTGGAAATCGTATTGTTCATGGGCGATAGTAGTGGCGATCTGGCTAGATACGCAATGGCTATTCAATTACCCTTATAACAATGGACTATAAAATAAAACCAATGTAGCTGTTACTACAAATAACAAGCCCAGAATAGTTGTAAATAAAATTTTAATCAAATCAAATCAAAAATCACGTAAAGGCCTGATTTTGCCTCGCCCGGCTCCAGCGGGTACCAGCGACCCTCTTTACATCAGCGGTCCACCACGTGGGTCTGACTACACTGCGGTGGTCGGTGCGGGGTTGCCACTCCAGCACCTTCGGCCCCCAACGTCCATCGGTCCTTCGGAATATGTGCCCTGCCCATTGCCATTTCAGGTTCGCGATTCGTAGGACTACGTCGGTGACTCTGGTTCTACTACAGATCTCTTCATTTTCATATGATATTTTCGTCCGATATTCCTCAGTGCCTGAAGACCAAAGTCTGCAAACAGTGCGTGTTGCCAGTGATGATCGATGGTCGCTGATTATGGGCCTCATGCGGAAGCTCAGAGTGACTCAGCGTGCGTTAGAGAGGGCTATGCTCGGAGTGTCTCTACGTGATCGAATCAGAAA
The DNA here is from genome assembly GCA_015832385.1 of Elymnias hypermnestra. Lineage (NCBI taxonomy): Eukaryota > Metazoa > Arthropoda > Insecta > Lepidoptera > Nymphalidae > Elymnias > Elymnias hypermnestra. The sequence goes on from JACTOM010000929.1 coordinate 13,840,892, forward strand.
TGAAGTGACCTTGCTCTATTTTATATCATTCGCAAATGAAACCAGCTTGGGACGCATCCGTTTGATAGTTAGAAAGTCATTAAAAAAAACATTTTTGTGTTTTTATATATATAACCTATTTGAATTTTGAACAGTTGTACAGGATTTTTATTAAGTACATCTATATAAAATCCAAATAGAAGTTTATTAAAACCCCAAAAGATTCTTAACCTAAATCAAACCTATCTAAACATTGCTAATAACAAAATTGTTGACGACCTCGCTGGTGCCATGATATGAGTACTTCCTTCGCCAATGGATATTCTGGACTTTGATTCCGTCAGGGAAAATTTTGGAAATCGCGTCATATAATTTATCTCAATATGGTACGCTGAGAGGCTTCAGCTGAGGCTAGTTGAGGCTAGGCCTGCGAGCAAAGACATGCCGCCAAGCAAAATATTTGTTTTTCGATACGATGCTGTGTAGCAACCATAAGAGGTAAATTATCTATTACCAGCTCTGAATGCTTCCACCACAGACCGTATCATCACTTATCATCAAATGAGATTACAGTCAAGCGATAACCAATCAAAAGTAACACTTCTTTGGCATACAAATTTTGAGTATGTATACAAATCTAAAACTTTAGATTTCCGAGCCTTAGACGGAGGAGAAAAGGAAGTCAAGAAAATTAATACAAATAATTTATTGAAATCTCAAAAGACGAATTGTAAATAAACATGCGACATGCCATTTGTCAATATTAGAAATTATTCATAAAATATTATTTTTGAATTTAGAAAAGAGAATTTATGAAATATTTTTATTTTATATATTTTATGAAAAATAGTATACTAAATTATTAAAATGCCACATGTTATTTGTAAATATTAAAACTACGTAACCTTCTAACGAGTTAGCATAAAAACGCTGCACATCATCGTGACGCTAAATTACGCGTTTCATCCGAAAAAGATTTACCCTCTTACGCCTAAAGAAGTTTCATTTCCAAAGGGTCATATAGTCATAACCTTGTAATCACGTAAATATTATGACACGTTTCTGTCTGTAAATGGGTATCATTTATTATATGTATGGCATTTTATCCCTCTCTAAGCCATTATCCCTGTTATTAGCTTGTTGCACTGAGTGATGAGGTATAAGTAGGTCGGATATTAGGGGACAGGAATGTGGATGGCCAACTGGGTCGCCATGCACTCGTTGTGAGCTTTAGCTCGGGATGCTTTGTGTAAATAGCCTTTATGCGAGATACGCTGGTTTACATACGATTTTATTTACCGTTGCTTTTTAGACGCAATTAAATTAAATATCGCTGTTTTGAAAGAATAATAATACAATTCAAAAAGGCAATTTTTACATGAGCGTCTTTTGAAATTTAAATATGACATACAAATTCACCAATGACGTACTAACATTTGTTAGTGCCACAGCGTCATTTTTCTCGATTTCAGTATGAGCTTTTGATACAAGAATATAGTCTGGATTCTGCTATGTCCTTTGCTCACATTTTGAAAATTTAAGATTGTACAATTTTCAGTCTGTAATTGTAAATCTATTTCTAGCGTGGTGTTCAATAAAGAATATTATCTATCTATCTATGTGTACTGCATCTAAGTCATATAATTCCCTAACTTAATTCAATTTTTAAATTATTTTTTAAATTTCAATTATTTTATTGTTTACTTTCCTTCTCCATTGCTTATTTTTAGTTTGTAGTTCTTCTTAGTTCATACATATTTTGCATGCTGTGGCAACCAGTAAGTCGGTTTGTAGTAATTCCTTTTTGTTACTTATACATGCATAATAAAATAGTAAAGTAAAGTAAGTAAGTAACAGCCCATTAACGTCCCACTGCTGGGCACAGGCCTCCTCACTCCGAGGAGAGAGGGTTTTTAGAGCATAGACCCACCACGCTGCTCCACTGCGGATTGGCAGGCATAGTACACAAGTGCACTCTCTATTCCTTCACTCTCATAGTCCGATGTGACGGGAATCCGACACGACCGGAGAGAGATCAGGCGCAGGACCGACGGCTTAACGTGCTCTCCGAGGCACGGGGGTGGATCACACCGCCAACTTCCCAACTTCGGGCAAATATTGAGAAAATCTTAATAGAAAACTCAATATTGATTTTTGAATTGGCCCGACCCGGGACTCGAACCCAGGACCTCATGTCTGTAGTCGAACACGCTAACCACTAGACCAATGAGGCAGTTTAATAGTAATAGTAATAAAATAGTATATACTACGAATAAACATTCTATATTTTATAAAAAAAATCATATAAAAATACTACCAAATTCATTAAAGTCGCTTAGTGTTATAAATGAATATTTTGCAAAGTTATGTAAATTTCGTATCTATATATAATTTCGACACCGTCGTAAAGGCCTGCTTTCAGCATAAATACAAAGAAGTTCTACGCCAAAGAAGTCGCATGGGTCTGCTAGTTAATTAGATAAAGAGAATAGGATGCTATTGAATTATGGATGATTAAAAAGACATAAGGGGCCTGAAATTATAACTGTCGATATCGATTCGGCTAAATATAAATACATATTTTTAAAGGACTTCTAAGTAAGTTGAAATCATTGTGATGAAACACTTAGCTTATAACGAAATTATGACGACTGTAAACGCAAGTAACAAGTAGTTTGAGTTTTTCCTTATTCAGGGAATAAGAATAACAACGGTCAATTGGGACACCGCAACAATCTTATTCTGTAATGTATCAAGGTCCCTAATGGAATTGAATAATTTATATGCGACCGTGAACAAATGCGAATGATGTGTGTACTTTAGTTTTTTTTAATATTTAAATATATGATTACGGCGTAATCTTTGCTTTTCTCGCCTATTATGTAACATCATCGTATATTTCTTATGTGTACGACTGATTTATTTAAAAAATATTGAATCGTACGAGTCAGAACAGAAATCTCTTTTTCGTCGTATATCTATGTAAAAAGAAGAGATTTTATTGTTCAGGATTGATTAAAAACTGATATATTATTAACTGACAAATTACGTTTTAGACTAATTGACGTACTTGTAATTGTATCACAAGTACAAAATTTAGTACAGTAATGAATAATATATATTTGGAACACTGACTTACAAAATGACGATTCCGTACTCTCTTTAGACGTAGGGGCAGTCGACATAATTTTATAAAAAAAAAGGTTTATCAACATTTTTATCCCGTATTCCTACGGGAAAAGGAAAGTCATTTATTCTTGCTACCTTCCGGAACGACTGAACTTATTTAGTCAAACTTTTACAGACACTAACGTTATAGAATACGGAAAATCCAATACTTTTATCCCGAGTACTCCCCTGGAATAAGAAATCTCTGATGTGTCAGTAATATTAGACATTACCACAGCCAAGCATTGATAGGCATAAGATTTAGTGATAAAATAAATTTCATTATATAACTAATGCTATACTCGTTGAGTCTAGTCTCTCAAACGTCGCTTATAGAAAAGTTTTGTAGTTTAATTGGCATATTAAGAGCTTGGACTGCTAGATATAGACTCAATCTATACAAGGAGTATAAAAGAAGTAATGAGTATATACAAATATCATGCCGAAACTCACATGTACCGGCTAATGCCTGGTGGTTTTTCTTTGAGGATCAAGTAGTTCCCTTATCAAGTAGTTCCTTAACTTTACATAGGTGTTGATTAACTACAAAAGAAGTATAATAAGAATTAATTCATTCATTAATCGCCTTCGCTTCTTCTTGTATTACCACCTTCAACAATAATGTATACAAGTCCACAACAATAAAATGAATTTAATCTCTCCCTTTCATCTTTACAAAGACACATCATAAAGATTTATATCTCATGTTCATTTTAATGTTCAAAACAATACTGTATTTAATTAGCTTTTTCGTTTCATTCTTACATTACGTGATCAAAATTAACAAAACAGTGAATAAACAATGTAATCTTCAACAGAGTGAACGCAGTCTCCCGAAATAAACGTTACTCAAAAATATTCAATTTTATTTCACAATTGCGTTTTGAACAAATAATTGATAAACGTTATTTTAAAATTGGAAAACTTATATTTAAAATATATAAGAAATTACTGTCATTGTGTTTGATAACGATGAACTTGAAAACGCTCAAATAGATTTTGTTTTTCTCATTTCGCTGGATTTGTTCCCACTTAGACATATATTTTTTTAAACCCAACATAAAGTATATACTCCGCTGTCAAACAGTCTAAGTCGTTCTCTGATATCATCAGTCAAACGTTGGATATAATATGAATACAATAATTGAAGATTTAAACAGCTGCATAAGCTACCTTAAAGTGTTATTAAAATTTTGGATTCCAGAATATATATATTCAATAGAAAAGTGTAAAATTTGGATTTGCTAAATTAAGTACAATGCTAAAGAATATTAGAAACCTATTTAAATGAACACATTGTCTTTTATTCTCGACTTTTCATCAAAGATTATAGTGTCTTTGGGGCATGTATAGCTAAGAGAATGACAAAACGCCAGAAGAACATAAATGGGCCTTTAGGGAGTAGCTGAACCTTTATCAAACAAATGAAAATGGTAACAGAAAATAGGCATAGGAAGCAATTGGCTACGGAATAAAGAAATAGGTCATAAAAAGGATACATCAGAAGGGTTGTCGTACATCAATTTGTTTAAGCCGCAAGTACAAAAGATATCGATTGGACGCTTTTTATTTATTCCTATTTTAAACACGTACAATCAGCGCGTGTGTTTGATATCACAAAATGGTAAGTGATTATACAGACGAGGATGATAATCTGGCGAGAGGTACGAGTAATGTACCCTTTAATGGTTGCTACTTAGTATCGTACCAGAATGTTTTTGTTTTTGCTTTATGTATGTTGGTATCCAATAGTGAATCTAACAATTTATATGTAAGGACATTTTCTTTACTCTTGATTGTAAACTCCACTGATGGTAAGTGATGATACAGTTTAAGGTGAAAGCGCGCTAACCTATAGGTAAATTACTTTCTATGGTATCTACACAGCATCGACAACTTTTTTGCTTCGGGGGACGCCTTTGCTGGTAACTAGATACAGCCGAAGACTTCCTTTCTATTACCTTGCTAGATTGTAAGTGACCTGATAAAAATATAAATACTTTAGACCTTAGAGCGTACAACAAGCACGGTCAACAGGAAAAATGGGCCGTATCTTTTGATAGTACAAGAAAATATTTGTTTATTACAGTAAATATAATAATGTCGTTAATTTAGGACTGCGTATTAAATGTCGGAAATATTACGAATCGGTCGACAAGGTTATCTCAGCTGTTGTGACAGAATGTGAAGCTGATAGCACGTTGTCTCTAAATATACAAATAAATACAACATTACTCCTTGACTTAATTCTGAAATGAGTGGGATTTTTATATTCCTCATTATTAAATGATTAACAACTTACATTATTGTGTTACTCAAATGGTTTACACTTACGTCCCGAAACTAATTGTGATCGTGTTAAGAAAAATTTACCAAGGACTCTTAAATGTTGGAGTTAATATTTCCAAGGCAATTAAATTCCGCTGCAACTTACAAAAATCATTAAAGGACCACGCAGAGGTTTACTTATAATTCACAAGTATTATATAATTTCTTTTTTTTATAATACGACAAAGAAATGAAATGGGTAAAATGTTAAAATGTTCATCTCATTATATTATACGAACAGTTAAAATTCTAATTTTAAATTTGTTGTACGTTCATTATTGATTTCCTTGACGAATTAAGGATTGTATTGCGTATTCTTAGTTTTAACCAAATTTTAGTCTAAAAGATCCTTTAGTTACCTTGTAGTATACGAAAAATAAAACAATAGAAGAAATTTAAATATCAACGCAATTCAAATAATTATCATTGCAGTTAGTCGTAAAAATAGCAGACAAAAGTCATAGACCTCAACTTGACATAAGAACGGTCGTTATTTCGGTGTTTCTCCTCCACTGGATTTCTTATTACAGTAGCAACATTATCTTTAATGAGTATTTCAAGATTGCCCTCTCGTCTTCGAGGTACATTGAACACCTGTACAGCTCAAACATTGTTACCGCACGATCGCTTCGGACCTTGACTCTATAAGCCTGTAATACTTTTTGTACAATCGCGTAGAATTGCTTTGAAGGTGAATTCGATTTGCAAGGCCCCTGTAAATGTCGGATAATCATTCCATCGGCAATTTAGTTAATTGGTTTATTTTGACAATTCGTTGGCCAGTACAGAATAAATATTATTTAACATAAGTATGGTAAGTAGGAGCCTGTAAACGTCCCACTGCTGTGCGCAGGCCTCCTCACTTATAGTAGAGAGGGTTATTATAGCTTAAACCCATCCCCGCTGATATACTGAGGATTGCCAGGCATAGTACATATGTGCACTTTCCATTCCTTCACTCTCATAGTCCGATGTGACGGGAATCCGACACGGACGGAGAGAGATCAGGCGCAGGATCGATTGCTTAACGTGCTCTCCGAGGCACGGCGGTGGAGCATTCCCAACTTCTGACAAATATTGAGAAAATCTTAATAGACAACTCAATATCAATTTTTGAATACGCCCGACCTGATACTCAAACCCAGGACCTTATGTCTGGCAGAATATGCTAACGACTAGACCAATGAGGCAGTCAAATATAAGTACTTACCTAATATAATACCTATTCATAAGTTATAATATAATCTACAATAAAAGTTTCACTGACATATTTATCCTCGCTGTCGCAATGGTCTGAGTACTCGCTTCGTTAGACACCGGTTCGATTTGGAAGTTTTACTTTCTAATTTGGCCGAGTCTGCACTGTCTTGTGAGAGGCTTCGGCCGTGCCTAGTTACCACCCTACCGGCAAACACAAAGCACCAAGCAAAAAACTTACGTTTCTGTACGATGCTTTTTAAAAATCATAAGATGTGAACTAGCTCTTAGCAGGTTAGCACGCTTCCATTTTAGACTTTATCATTACTTACCGTCAGGTGAGGTTAAAGTAAAACCTGTCGTCACTGTCAAACCTGTCATCACTTAATGAATACAGAACAATGAATGTCGACAGCTTACTCGTATATATACACTGAATTAAAAAAAAATAAGTGAATGGCGGGATATATTACAATATATATGTATGGAATAAATAGACGTTGTGGTATATAAGAAATTTACTGACTAAAAGGATTTATGAGTCAAGATTGTATGGAAAAGTTGGAAGGGGAAGCCCAAGGCGAACGTTCCTGGACCAAATCCAGGACATTTTAAATAAGGGCCAGGTCAAGAGTACTCTAAAACGACGAACTTGTATGAAAGGTTTAATGAGAATGAAAGAAGCGAAGGAGATATGTAAGGATCGTGGCAAGTGGAAGGACGTGGTCTCTGCCTAGCCCTATGGGAATGAGGAGTGATGTTCTAAACATTATATTTCTTGGTTTTAAAGACCTAGCCGCTTTACTTTTATTAAATCCTGTTTCATAGAAAATATCCGTCAAACGCAGTTACAAAATGCACAATATTGGCTTCCAGCTCAATATACCGCTAGTGAACAAACAAAGCACTGGAACATAACAACAGTAAAACAACAAATAGAAAATTACGTCATGTGTTCAGCAATACTGACAAACGAACTTCATACTCGAGCAAATTTGAGTTTTCATAAAACTTTTCAAGTGCATAACATTACCCCTCGTTTCACTACAAGTCCCATATTAAATTACTTTTTTCAATATAAACAAGCAGCTAAAATTTGTCCTTACGCCAAAGTAAATAAGGTTTCACATAGATTAAATATATAAATAACTAAAAAAAATGCATATTATTAAGTAAGTAAAGTAAAGTAAGTAGCAGCCCATTAACATCCCACTGCTGGGCACAGGCCTCCTCACTCCGAAGAGAGATGGTTTTTAGAGCCACCACGCTTCTCCACTGCGGATTGGCAAGCATAGTACACAAGTGCACTCTCATAGTCCGATGTGACGGGAACGCGACATGACCGGAGAGAGGTCAGGCGCAGGACCGACGGCTTAACGTGCTCTCCGAGGCACGGGGGTGGATCACACCGACAACTTCCCAACTTCGGGCAAATATTGAGAAAATCTTAATAGAAAACTCAATATTGATTATTGAATTGGCCCGACCCGGGACTCGAACCCAGGACCTCATGTTTGTAGTCGAACACGCTAACCACTAGACCAATGAGGCAGTGCATATTATTAGATTTGTGAAAATTTTTTGAGCCACTTTTTTCTACGTTTTCTACACTCACATTCAAATACATTTTTTAAACTTGCTATGGACGACACTTGATATTTTTATAGATTTTTTTAATACCATTAATTAAATGTATTTAATTAAAATATTTAAAGCACCATCTATTATTAAATTAATACAGCTACTGAAAAGTCAGGTAAAAGACTTAAAGGTTTCTTACTAATTTCGAACATCTCTATAACGTTGTACTTAAATAAATAAAGGAATTAAATGTATAATATATTTTTAATATTACTTGTTTTAAAGCCTTTTGTACACACTAACCGCCAACTTGCTGAGTATACACATATTTCAACTATTAACTAATACTTTATTTATACGTGTAATTGATTTTATTCTAAATAATTTGATATATTCTAATGGGGAAATTAAAAGCTATTAAATGGTGACACGTGTAAGGAGCTCATCTGGCTAAAATATAACGGCACTGGAAAGCAAACATTTAGTAACCTGCTCCAAAATTGTTTAACAGAATAGAAAATCTTCTTGTAAAACCAGAGAAATATATAATTTCTGTTATATATTTCTTACCATATAAATTTATTGCCTCAAAATTATTAATTTTGGACACTATATTTATTTTTGGTTGCGAATCAGATTTACTTTAGCGGCATCATCCTAAAGTTTTGTGAAAATAACATTTTGTGGGTGACTTTTTACTTTCCAGTGTCGATATCAAGATCGGCAACTACAAAAAGAAACCTGTTCGATAGTAAACATTCATTTTTAAACAAGATTCTGCATTCCAAAGAAACAGAGTTTCTCTTATCACACTAAACATGTTTCCATTAGTATGACATTCAAAATCCAAATAGAAATGGCGATAGACGATCGACCCACATATTATTCAGCAAATGGTAAATTTATCACTTTTACTAGCATTTTATGCAAGGTCGTTTTGAATGCGCGATTCTATGGAAATTTCTGAATAACTTATAGTGGCATCCTTTGACTCCGGGTCTCGGACCAAAATGTAAATAAGCTAAAATCAATACCACACCGTTCACGAGATTTTCAGAACTATTGCGTTAAAATTTAACATAGGGAAACTCATAATAACAAGAGGAAGATTGGAATTCTCCACATTCCCACGGGGTCAGAATCGAAGTGGCATACACTTAGTTTATAATAAATATGAAATTTTAATCTTATCGATTACTTAACAAATCACTATGCTCATACAAAAAACAATGTGTTTGTTCAAACAAAACTCTGAAACGGTTGTTAATGTCTATATGTATATGACGCCCTTTTTTAAAATCTCCTGGATTTGGTCCAGGAACGTTCGCCTTGTCCGTCCCCTTCTAACTTTTGCATTCACTCTTGACGCATTAATCCTTTTGGTCAGGCTCCTTTCATTCATTCTCTCTACATGCCTAAGCCATTTAAGCATACCTTTCTCAATTTTAGTCACTTCGTTTTTTTTTATACCACAAAGTTCTATTTTCACTATTTTTTAAATAAGGTCCAGGTCAAGAGTATTCTTAACCGACGAACTTGTATGAAAGGTTTAATGAGAATGAAAGAAGCGAAGGAGATATGCAAAGATCGTGGCAAGTGGAAGGACGTTGTCTCTGCCTACCCCTATGGGAATGAGCCGTAATGCTATGTATGTGTGTATATGACGTTTACCCAAGACGAGGCGTGATCGGATTTGCTATATTACTACATATAAATGAAATTAGACTGTTCTCTGAAAAGCCTTAGATATCAGGCAAATATATATTTTTTTATTTCCGCAAACGATACCACATGCAATATCTAGCGAGTAATATAATCTGTCACATTTCTAATATTAAATTCAGTACAGTTGGAAATACGAGTAAAACAGTTAATATTACTCGTATGTCTATGTGATTTAATACGCGAATCTAAGTAAACGTGAGATCGTTATACGAATATGAGATCAATTCCCATAAAAAATCCGACAAGATGCCATGTAGAAACTATCTCCAGGTTAATTCGTTGCTACCTTAAACAGTATTTCCTGATGGTAAATGAGGAAACAAGCACGATAGTCTGGAAATAGGTAATTTTACTCTAAATATGATCTACGATCTGTTTGTATTGATCCGGCTTTTTTAATATAAGCGATCAGAGATAGAGTGTTAGAGCTTAAATTTGCGTAGTCCAGAATTGATTCCGCAATATACAAGTTTTCTAACGATGTTGCACTTCACCTAAAAGCACAGTAATGAATTTTAAACAACAAATATGAATGATTTTTACAATGAATAAACATTGTAAACGGTATGTAAATTAAAATATTATTCTTGCAAAATAAAACGAACGTGAATCGTGCCATTTATTATTCACCTGATGCCTATTCATGAAGGCAGCATAAACGCGGCGTAAGCTGTTCAAAATGATATGCGGTCAACGCCTTCTGAATGGTTTTCCCTGAAGGCAGATGCAGTGAAGCTTAGATTACCGCTATGAGCTATTAGAGACTTGTTTCTCTCGATGTAATGAAAGCAAGTTGTAACTACTTGTTATTCATAAAACATTACAGATTTAAAATGAATATGTTTACTTATTTTTAAACTATATAGCACACAATGCAATATAGCTTGAGGACCATAATAACGTGCGCAAATGCGGTCTTATCGGTTATAGCGAACTACTACAGTTAGCCTTTGGTAAGAAGAAAAGTAAACATAAGACGAGAGTGACAAATAAACACATTTCGTTCGAATTATTAATACTATTGAAATAGTTATTTATATACAAATAAAATTAAAGATATTATTGAAATATTTGTCGTCTGTATTCATAACAATCTAGAAATATAAAACATCTATATACTGCTATATATCATAAATAAGCTAATTTTATGTAAACTATACCTAGCGAATTTTCAAATTTCATATGATAGATATCATGATATATGATACTCATGTATGGGTTATGATTCAGACAGACGAATCTGTAATAGGAATGAGTTCCACAGACCAATAAATTTGAAAGTAAAGAAGGGAAAGACCAAAGTATATTTATTTTACTGTCAATTTACCTGTTAAATACAGTTTTTCCTTAAGTGCCAGAAAAGAAGTTACCATATCCCGGGAATTATAATGTCGTCCGACGTCCGATCGTCCGACGAATCGCAGAGCTGCATGGGCGGGGCACATAGTCCGAAAGAGCGATGGACTTTGAGGCCCGAAAGTGTTGGAATGACGATTCCGTACCGGTCGGTGCAGTGTAAATAGACCCCCCTCCCCCCCGACAAGTTGAACTGATGACATCAAACGGGTCTCCAGTAGCCGCTGGAGCCAGGCGGCGTAAAATTTGGTCTTGTGGGTTTCAGTAGTTGAGACCTTAGTCCAACTGTGGACGTCCTTCGGTTGAAGCGGCGACGACCAAGATGACGAACTGCAAAACTCTTCCTAACTTGTTGCCTCTATTAATGTTTGCACTGTCGATGATCAGGATTATTTAAAAAGACATGCATTGTTTCATTTAGTTACTGCAATAATAACATAAAGAGCAAGGTATTCCACTACTCATAATCTTGAGTTTGTTAATATTTTGTTTTTCCCAATAAATCAAAGATATCGAGGAAAACATTTATAATCTGTGTCTAATGAAATGCCTTTACGCACCCCCTCCCAACCCGGGGTTTGGGGAGACTCACTGACAAATCAAAATACCCACTAAAGCAACATCGTAAACACAGTTATTAACAACTTATTATAACATACAAAACTGTATACAAATACGACTTAATGCAATTATGTTAGTCGTAAAAAAAGGTTGTATTCAATATCGTGAAGGTCTTAACATACTCAACACTCGTATACATATAATTTGGCAATTAACTATGACATCACCAAGACGAACAATACCTACTGCAACTTATTGCTGCTATGTTCAAAGGATAAACTAAGCGATAGTATCTCATAATGCTTACCTTGGAACGAATTTAAATACATTAATGTTACTATATATACAATGGTGTGCCCATTTAGAACGGTTGTCCGTAATCTAAAATTCGCTTCTTTTAGATTAAGAGTTTTATTAAGCCGCACAAAACTCCAATTATATTGAATGAGTATTGAGTCAATATTTGATTAAAAATGAATAATGTATTTTTGTCTCCTAAATTAGACTTAAAAATAAGTTTAGATAATAAACTAATACAACACTAACACTTAACATACTTATCACCACAGCCATATTTGGGATATTAAAATACACTCGTCCACAAAGGTCAACAAAAGTAATAATTAGCTGTCTTATAATAATTAATATTATAGTAATATCAACAGCTTCTAATCAAACTGATGAGTATAATATAACTATACATGGCTTTTTATGCTGACATGTTCGCATGAGTAAACTGCTTACAATGATACATTACTATACAAAGTTCAAGTGTTGATTGTTATTTTGAAAATTAACTGGTTCAGTGTGCTTTGATTGCAGTATCAATTTCAGTCTGAATGTAATCAATACTGATATCTATTATCGAAAGTTCTATATAAAACGAAATGCAAATGGAAAGCCAGTAGGATGGACGTGAACGAAATTGGTGTCGCTTCTGCGGTAAACTGTCCTGAATCCAATACAGTGCACTATAGTAGTGTCGTATATTAAGTCGTACTTACGGGCGAAGCAAAAAAAATGAGTGATTACTATTCAATTGACATAGGGAGAGAGTGAACTAATATTAGGGATAGGTACGTTTAAGGCATTTCAGAATCTCTGCTACTTTATTTAGAAACCACAGTAAAAAGGCGCTTTTGAAATAACTAACGCAATCTTGGATAAACATCTTTAACTCATTACATAGAAAAAAACTTTAAAACTTTAATTTGAGCTTAAAATATGCTATATTAATTTAATAAAAGATAGGACTGTATATTTTTTGCGAATCAAATTGTTAATTAATAAAATTTCTCGAAAAATAAAGGTACCAACCTATTAATATCCCACTGCTGGGCACTGGACTCCTCACTTAAAGAAAAGTCAGATTTTAGAGCATAGACCTACCACGCTGCTTGCTGGTTCGCAGGCAATTAAATTTATATAATATATTAATATTTATTTAAATTTATATATTTAATAATCACTGTATTGAAATCAAGAGTTAAGTGTATTTGAATGAATAAATATTAATAAATAATTTTACTCGGCCTATTAATAAATATACCTGGTATAATAACTAGATGAGATAGCAAAAAAAATTACAAAACTACTAATTTAAAATCCATTATAATAAGGTATTTGTTAAGTAAATCGAAAACTAACTGTAAAATGTTGTACATTGTTTTTATTCTCATAAAACTAAATTGCCGCTATCTTTTTAATAGTTCTAGGATACAAACTATTTCAGGCACAATCTATTCATAAACTTAATTGAATTTCTACGATGCGTTGGACGTGTACGGCAGAACTTGTTCAAGAAACGCTTCTGTAAACATGGCAGATTACATTTGACAAAAAAGTATATTTTGTAATCGAAATATATTTTTATAGTGCAAAGTAAAATTAAATATTTTGCTTGTATTCTCTACGCTTAATAACTAATAAGGATTTCATGCAGAAACGTTTTCTGTTTTGTACAAATATATTTACATAAATGTACTTTCGGTGACATCTCATTCCAAACAGAACTATTTCGAATATATGCGCAAAAAAATACTCCGAAATATTTTTATTTATATAAAATCCCTATTTGACGTTTCATTTATAATACAAAATAACGTTTATTGAAGTATTTTTCAAAAACATACAACAAAGTTTTACTCTCGAATAACCTAAGAAAGAATTATTCTACTTGCATAATTGATACTTCTACTCACTATATTCAAAATATATAGTATAACAGTACACTACATCTACAAACGATGATGATGTACTAACTTTTGTTCTACATTATTCATCTCAAATATACGCATGATATTCATTAAGCTTGCATGCAGCAATCGTAAAATCAAGTACCTTATCGACTTTCTATGAAAGTAGGTTACGTTTCGCCCCCGTGTATATTTTCCTAGCAATTTTATACACGATCACAAATGAGAGGTTGTCGTTGAACAGATAGCTGATTAATATGCCTCCGTTATTACCTGATCTTGTGAGATTTTACTGTCTAGAAAGTTTCACTTACTCGAGAAGTCGAACGACTTAGTTCATTCCTTCTTGTGATTGTTATTCGTTCTTTAACTATTTGCAAAATATGGGTTCGTGAGCGTTATTTGTGTTAAAAATACATGTGTGACCTCGTGCTTATTGTGATATTCTTGCTTTAGCCAGCAAATGCCGTACTCCCGAACGGAGGTCTAGTCCAAGTATTAAAATTACTTCTGACTCCAAACTACTATATATTTAAATATATAAATCTAGGCATTATAATAATTAATCGCCAAAAATGAAGATAAAGGTATGAGTACAAGTAGTAAGAAAAGTTATGTTAATTACGTCGAGACGAGTATCGCAATATATTAGTTACATAAACCTAGTAAATCAGACTGATAAGGCAACAATTTCGTGAAAATCATTCACTAATAAAAACTGTTTGGCAATGCAACATAAAGTACAAGTGAAACAATGCGTATAAACGATAATGTCTGTAAAAACGGACTACATATTGTCACGAATGGCTCGATAAAGTCACGCCGCCATCTCGTACCACGACTTGGGCACGGTATACGTAAACATGAGAACTGGCTGTCATATTAACGACCTTAAAGCAAATTACTGGCATCATCATGGCATTACTAACAAGTTATTCCATAATAACGTTTGTGTCAATCATTAGCTAATCGTGAGAACTTTTTTCCCACCTCGAAACTCAATATTGACTAGCTTGGAGAGAATGAATGAAAGGAGACTGACAAAAAGGATTTATGAGTCAAGAGTGAATGCGAAAGTTGGAAGGGGAAGACCGAGGCGAACGTTCCTGGACCAAATCCAGGACATTTTAAATAACGGCCAGGTCAAGAGTACTCTAAACCGACGAACTTGTATGAAAGGTTTAATGAGATTGAAAAAAGCGAAGGAGATATGCAAGGATCGTGGCAAGTGGAAGGATGTTTGTCTCTGCCTACCCCTATGGGAATGAGGCGTGATGCTATGTAATATGTATGTATTGGACTTGGTGCACTATTATTTAGTAAATCGTTATTATGAGAGAGAGCTAGTTATCATAGTTGGTCTTAAAGTCATAAAATAATCAGTAAGTCTTACGCCTTTAAGCGTATATTTTGATAAAATCATATTACACTAACATTTAGTTGGCTGTCTCTCCGATAAAATCAATTTTGTTTTGAAAATCGGACAGATATATCAATCGAAAAATTTAATCAAAGGGAGAGCTTCAACGTTCAAAGTATCTAATTATACTATCATGTCCACAAATCAATAGAGAAATATGCGAATCATAATAAACTACCGTTAAGTTTTAATCATTCATAAATTAAACAATATGACACGCAAGCGGAATAACGGATGTATTTGTTATTAAAATATAATTAAAGAAATCAACAAGAATCATTAGTGAACTGTATTTGTGGGTACTTACAATAAGTTTATGACGACGTCCCTATTGTATCTCCCACGCCCATTATGACCATAAACTCATATAAATTAGCATACAATGTATAAACACCTCCGGCAATGATACAAAACGGTTACGGTTATGATACAATACGTTGGCACTTCTGATGATGTTATACCCATTTTACATACAGCACCACGAAATTCTTTTTTGTTTCCACTTTTCAATGCCTCGATATTCTCAGTTTTTCCTATTTCTCGGACTAACTTATTAAAGTAAATAAGTTACAACCTTTTGCAGAATTATATATTTTATTAATTCAAACTCTCCCACTTACTTACACTCGCTATATATGTTGTTCAAAATTTCAATAGTAAAGGGCAGCCACAGGAATACTCAGCATTTAACAATATATTTTCCACTATTACTTCAACCCTTACCATTATTTCATTAAATATTTATTTATTGTATCGCAAATTTTGTAGCTCGTCTTAACATGAACTAACTCAACATTACTTTTTTTTCCCGCCATCACAAAATGTCGCCACTGGCCAATCATTCCCGCGTTATTCGTAATCAGTTCAGAAGTAATTTATTTCATACAATCTATTAATTATTTTATACAGTAAAACAACTTGTTAAACAATAATATGTGTATTTTAAAATTAATATTACGAATTAATAATATTGAACTAATTAAATATATTATACAGAAATTGAACAGAGCCATATTGTAAGCTCACGTACAAGGTGTAAAGATTTCTTTTTATATTACGTGGTTTTGTTGTATTGGTCAGAGGTTGACTATGATCTTACCGGATGGAAAGTTATGTTACAAACGAAGCTTGGTCAGAGGTCATTTAATTCCCAATGGGTTCAAATAACATCGTACCAGGATCCATATATTGTATTTTATAAAACGTGGATACCAATTAATTACTGCTGAAGATATCTGCCCACAAAACGGACCTAGACAAACAAAAGAATACAATTACCCAAATGAAAGTTATGCCACTGAACATAATTAGCTTTGTTAGAAAAGATATGAGACCTGTGCAAATATTGCAGCATCAATAAAAAATTTAATCTAGTAAAACTTGCACGAGCGTTAACGAAACACCCATTTGAATATTAAAATACACAGTAATTAAAATTTCAAAACTGTAACCCAAAAACAGAATTCATTTCGGTAAAAATTTTGCAAACATTTTGGCAATTTACGATTCGCGTCTGGTTTAATTGGTTTCATTTCGTACCGTGTGTAAGTAGCCAATTAAGTAGGTATGTAGGTATATTGCGATATCACACATTTACCATTAATAAGAACCTAGTTTCGTTTCAAAAATTTTAAAAGTACCTTTCTAAGCATTTTCCTGACAAAGAACTCATAAATTGTTTAGAATTACACATTATACGTATGTTTAAAGGAGATAGCTAACCGCAAACTAATGAACCTAGAAACATGAAATTTTGACCTTACTTTCTTTTTGTGTTAATCATTATGAAGTTAAAATCCCATAAATTTAATCCCATGTTAGTCTGAGTAGTCACCTTTTCTGAATCACACAGCTACACAAATTTATACTTTAGCATAAAAATTATACATAATTTACGGTGTAAGGAATAATTTTTTTCTTTCTTTCTAAAACCTTTTCAAATGTAATTCATGAGAAATAAATGGGGATAGCAAAATTTATGGAGCACAATCCTCTCCTACTTTTCAAATTTAACTTGAAATTTAGCACATATGCATTAATTTATAATAGGATAAGGATTAATACACAGATATGAATAATATGGTTTGATTATTGTCGGTGTTTTTGTTAACTTTTAAAAAGTAAAAAAGTAATTATAGTGGCACAACAACAGTTGTTGGACATATGGTATCGTAGACTTTTATGTAGATATTAATACCTTCTATATATAATATGTTCCACAATAATAATAATATTGTAGAACATATTATTGTTTTATCATAAATAGCGCACCATGCTAGATTTCATGTGACCGAGTTTTTCACATCTTGGATTACATTAATGCATTTTTATTAGGGATCCCTATTTTTTGTGAACGTAATATAACATATATCTTAGTATACCTAATGCAACTTTCTAATAGTGAATAAATTTTTGAAATCAGTCCAGTAGTTTTTGTATAAAAACATTACAATCATACATACATACAAAATCACATTTTTTTTTCTCTTTGTCATATTAGTTTAGGTGAACAGGTCAGTTTGTTGGTTTTTTGTTTAATCCAAAAATATAGTTTTAGTTCTCAAATCCTGATCAAAGCACCGTTGAGCATCTTTCGCTAGGTTTAACCAACCACTCTCACTTGAATTCACATGACATTAGCTCTGTACAGCTTCGAGGTTAGTTTGATGTAATATATAGTTTTGGTCGGCCTCGCTGGCGCAATGTTGGCAGTACTCGTTTGGCTAAAAGAGGTTACGTCTTCGATTCGTGACAGGACAAATTTAAAAACTTGAATTGTGTCAATTTTAAGAGACTAATCTATTAGTAAAGACGTGCCACCAAGTAAAAAGAAATGCATTCCTGTGTGATACCATGTCGAAAACATAAGATAAATAACCTCAAACCAGGTTTGCGTGTTTCCAGCTGAGACAGTATCTTCAATTACCATCAGGTTTGATTACAGTAATTTGTCAGCAATATAAAATAGATATCGACATACTGTAATTGATTTAAAAAAAATATAATTATCTCTTCGTTGATGAAAGATCCAGAAGAAAAGATATCTGGTATAAGACCATGCAGAGCGAACCTCCGCGAGTACCCTGGTTTGTGACACGCTACCTTAGGTAGAAACCATATTATCCCTCAAATAAATATACCTATTTGATGAATAAAACGGCTACACTGAAATGCATTCTATGCGATCAATTAGAAGACGTACAGCATCTTCTTCTGGAGTGCATCAGAACAATGAACGAAAGACAATCGCCTATAAACCGCTATGGTCTAAATTGTTTTGATGTTGGCCTACTGCAGAGCATTTTTAGTAGTCCAACGTCAGAAGTAGTTGTACAATTTTGCATATGTATATGATAGAAGCGGGTTATCAGTGATATATATTAAAGCTAAGTTACGATGGGGGTGATGTGTCTTGTGGACAAAAGCCCCTAATATCCTCTAGATTAAAATAAAATCCCTTGGTGTCTATATAAATATGAGAGAAAAATTTATTTATAAACGTCGATCAAGTTGAAAACCTTTACAATAAATATTAAAACCTTCACTGGGAGTACCATGATTCCTTTGATGCTAATGTAATATCTTCTAGCTTATATATTAGTAACTTGTTTTACAGCTCTGGATTTTAATCCGTCCGTTAAATCCTAATCTAACCAGTATAGCGACCATACGATGGATGTCGTTACACAACTTATTCATATTATATAACGATAAAACTAGTCAATACAATATGATGTCATAACTCGCGGTGGTAATTGTTTACACGCGTTCTATTTATTCTGAACCTTTTGTTATAATTAATACCACTTGTCTGTCTGTGTTAAAGTCCCGTATATGTTGGCATTGAAAACATCGTCCAAATTATATATTTTCTTTAAAAAGATACTAACCGATGCAGAATCCTAACGTGCTACGCTGTAATTTACTGAAATATTACATATGCACTATCCGATGTTTTACGCTCGTTTATTAAGTCTACGAAAAGTTTTTGTAAGCTGTTTTTTTTTAACGAAAATGTGCTATTTTCAGCTTGAAACTGTATAAGCGTGACTGTCGGTTACGCCATGTCAATTATCTAAAAGAAAGGAACAGTCTACCGACACATCTCGCACGTGTAACAAATTACTAACGCAATACTTAGCTCACTGTAAAGCCTACTATCCACTTCAGTGTATCTTCATGTGTGCCTCATAAATAATTTACGCTTGCGGTAAATTCAAAGTAATGGCATAGCACTCGTATATTACGGTTACACATATTATGGACGTAAACAAGTATAAAGTATAATAACGGTAATGCAAATTTGTTATCTTTTATTTCATACAATAAATTTTTACAAGGTGTTTGGGAACCGCTCCCGAAAACGAAGACATCGGTTCTGTTTAAAACCAAATCATATTTAAAATTTTTCTTTATTTACGCTCCATCATGTTAGTAGAGCTAAATGAAACGAAAGTTTCATAAAAAAACACATTCCTTTCATTTAGCTCTACTAACATGATGGAGCGTAAATAATGCAAAAAAAATTAAAGATATTACTGGTTTTTAATCAGAATCGATTTTTTTCCGATCCATAATCAAAGGTGTCATTACTATCACCTGTCTTCGTTTTCGGGAGCGGTTCCTTAACACCTTGTATATCGCTGCTTTGGATAAATAAAAACACAATACAAAAATATTCCAAATTTCAGTTAAGGACAGCACTGTAGGTAACATACAAATGTCGTGTTTATTAAAAGAAACATAAATTAAAAGTGCGCGAGTACAAAGTATACATGTCAGTGAAACTTCTCTGGCAAACTAATTTTTAAGTCTTTTTTATATTTATACAAATCTAAACTTAGAGGGAAGGAAAAAGGAAGTTATGTTAGGAATTTAATTAATTTAATTGTCATTAAAATATTGAGTGGCGAAAATTAATACAAATAATTATGAAATCTCAATTGACGAATTGTAAATAAAAATGTCACGTGGTTTTTGTCAATATTAGAAATTCATAATTAAATATTGTTTTGGAATTTAAAATTTATGAAATATTTGTATTTAATACTTAATGAAAAATAGTATATTAAATTGTTAATTGTCGAATGGCAAATTAAAATACCACATGTTATTTGTAAATATTAAAACTATCTAACCTTCAAACGAATTAGCATAAAAAACGCTGCACATCTTCGTGACGCTAATCACCCGTTTCATCCGTAAAAATTTTACCCTCATGCGCATAAAGAAGTTTCACTTTAAAATAAGAATCGTTAATTGTCAATTGTTGATGTGGAAGAAAATTATGTTAATGATTATAATATGATATAAAAGATAAAACCTGGAAAAAATAACTGTGTCGTTTGGGGATGCTTGCCACTACCACTATATTGCGATGCTGCTTCCAGTAGATTTGTAGAACGGTACTCTTAAAGTGGTAATACCGAGAAAGAACAGCAGTCAAAATGTAAAATGACGATAAATACCCAGTAAAAGTAAGCAATGTTTTTCATGTTGGTGTGCGGATGTCCCTGTTTTACGTGGAAGACCCCGGATTGTGGTGCGTCCAATTGGAAGCCAAGTTTCAATTGGCAAAAACGTCGATAACGAGTGATTCGACAAAACTTTACCACGCGATATAGCACCTAAAGCCTACGTATGCACTTCATCAAAAAAAATATAATTACGTCTCCACCAGCTGCGGGGATATTTAAAAAGAATGAATTAGTTAATCGTAAGCAAGCCGGGTTTAAAATCCTGCTTCCAAAGGTTCAGTCGAATGGTACTAAAGCACATTCTAGCATAGTTTACTGTACTTGTGTTAAAAGTTATCGTCTATGGTCTGTAGTCCTTCAAACTAATATATGATTTAACGATTACATTTCTTTTAATAAACAAATTTAATGTTTCTTTAAAAATTGATGATATTGGTTTGATGAATCATGTGGTTAATTTCTAACAAATCTATTTAGCTAATTTTACCTGTTTAAAAGAATAACTACTAAGTAACCCTTTGGTTTATTATAGGTAGAGACGACTTTCTGAACCATTACAGTCGTTACTAACAAACAGACTAATAGAGATTCAAAGTAAAATTCTACATAAACAACATTTGAGTTTTAAATAACGCTTACGATAGTTTACATTGAAAATTTTTACTTATTACTACTAATATATTCCTATATTATATTGAAAAATTATTATATTATATTATATTGTACGTTTATGCATGAGTAAGAAGAAGAGAAATAATTAGTGAAAGAATATAGTGGTCAGTGCGATTAACATTCGTCAATTTGAAGCGTCTCGAAGCTTGGACATCTGGTACAAGCTTGAAAATGAAATGGAATCCGTTAGCCACTGTGTACTCTCGTCTTGACCTCATTTGAGTGCACTCGTTGGATATTTTAAGAACTTTATTAAACTCTTGACCTTTTATCAGTCCATTTGAAATAGGCGGATTGAACATCTTTCACATGTAGTCAATATGATAACGTTTCTATCAAAAACAGATTAGATTCATATATAAAATTTCATAAATATTGTTAGGTCTAATATTACCGTCTCCGAATTTATTTCAGGTACCTGTTAAAGTTTTTCAATGCAAATTTATAATTAATTTCCTTTTTATCTCTTTAGGTAATTTAATTAAGATCTTGACTTGAATCTGATGTTAACCAAATCTTACATCTTTTAGCAAGTAACGATTTCAATGTGTTTGGACCTATTTTTCTTTCTCAATTTTGCTGACCACGTTTTTTATTTACTCGGTAAAAAATCGTATGTTATTATAATGTTAAATTATGTAAATTGAAACGTTGTATTTTGAAATATATTTAATGTAATAATTCATAAATAACAGTATGCAATAAATAAAGGGTTATCTAATTTTTGTAATAAACACAATCATTCTTACGTAACGTCGTGAAAGCTATCTCACAATTTACTGCATTATCTCCGCCTCATCCAGTCATTTCTTTACATTTCCCATCGTTTGCGTCTATGGCATGACACAGCATGACCTCGTAAAGACATTTCCATCGTTTTGCGATATAAGCGTCTATTAACAGAACAAAGATCACAACTTTTTGTTTGCCCGTAATCTTGTCTAGCAAACACTAGTTTCTCTCGCAGATGGTCGCGTTTTAATTCTTATATTTATATATTTTTGGTTCTGACGATTATATTCTTTAAAATTTATTTTGCACTACTAATTATCATAGTTTGCAACAGCACAATATGTCGACACACGGGCCATTCACCAGCAAAGCGATAGTTTGATAGAATTCTGATGGATGGTTAAACTGTAAATAAACAAACATAATCCCTCTTTATAAAAAAGATACATTTACTAGTGTTTTAAATTTTAAATGTTAACACTCCTATGGTTTCTTTCTAGCATGGTCATCCTTGTTTTCAATTCATTCTATGAGTTCTTTCTATGTATCAAGTCATTCACCGCATGTAAAAAAATTATTCGTACACTATATTCAAAAAATTTTTTTACATACAGTGAATAACTTTATAGAATTTTTCCAAATATTAAGTCATTAACAAATTGAATGACTGAACAAAGCGTAAAATTTTACAGCGCTATACATTATTACATTAATATAAAAGACTGAATCCTGACGTAATTTTTCTATTTATGTTTTAGTTTTAAGAATTTCTTAGAATAGATGGCGTTTGTAACTTTGAACGCTCCTTTTTATTCTTGTTTTTTTTAAGAAGTTGCGAAAATCAGTAGTGACTCTACATAACTAACCCTACTATGAGTTCACTCTACCTTATAAAAAGGAATTGGCTAATAAATTACATGTATATTACATTTTTTGCTTAGCTTCGGAGAGAGATTGGCTGTAAAAGACTGCAAAGCATTGAAGCGCAGCTTATCCAAGTTTAACCATGCTGTGGACATGGTCATTGCGTAAACAGTATATTTGTACCATGTTATACACCTTCCGTACGATAACAGTAATACGGGAGCTTATAAATCATGCCGTTTCAAGGCCATCTTTACTTCATACCAAACAACGATTCAGTAACCTTACTATGAGCATTGAAAATCATTTTTCAGTTCCTATTGGAAGATATATATCTTTTTCTAACATTCATTCACTAAGTTGAAATATATATATATAATTGTTTATTTAATATAATCAAGTAATACTTGCGTCATCCGCTAACGAGCTTCAGGAGATGCTAAATATTATGAATGAAGCTTTGAAAGGGAAAGGAATGAAAGTGAATGTAAACAAAACGAAAGTTATGCTTTTTGAACGAGATGAATCTATGATGAATGGCAATATTTTGATAGATGGGGAACAAGTGGAAGAGGTGAAAGAATTTGTATACTTGGGATCTAAATTTACAAAAGATGGAACATGTGAAAGTGATATCGAAAGGAGAGTGAATGCAGGGAATATGGTAAATGGTGCTCTGCATGCTTTTATGAATAGCCAGATGGTGTCTCAAAGGGCTAGACTGGCAGTGCATGCTGGAGTGTTGGTGCCAACACTTATGTATGGTAGTGAAAGTTGGGTATGGCAGAAGAATCACAAAAGTAAAATAAATGCGGTAGAGATGAGAGCGTTGAGAAGCATGAGTGGATTAAAACTGAGTGACAGAGTGAGAAATAGTGTGATAAGAGAACGTTGTGGTATAAAAGAAGACGTAGTGACTAAAATTGAGAAAGGTATGCTTAGATGGTTTGGGCATGTAGAGAGAATGAATGAAAGGAGACTGACAAAAAGGATTTATGAGTCAAGAGTGAATGCGAAAGTTGGAAGGGGAAGACCAAGGCGAACGTTCCTGGACCAAATCCAGGACATTTTAAATAACGGCCAGGTCAAGAGTACTCTAAACCGACGAACTTGTATGAAAGGTTTAATGAGATTGAAAGAAGCGAAGGAGATATGCAAGAATCGTGGCAAGTGGAAGGATGTTGTCTCTGCCTACCCCTATGGGAATGAGGCGTGATGCTATGTATGTATGTATGTATGTTTATTTAATTATAATGGATGCCACTTCATGTCAATGCAGTTTTTTATAGAGATTTTTTTAGGTGTATGAAGGTAAATTTTTTACGCATGAAATGCGTGAGCAACGTTACGAAGATGCTTTTTAAAAAACGTTTTTTATGCTCATTCCTACGAAGGTTAGGTATTTTTAATATTTACAAATAACATGTGCTATTTTAATTTGCCACTCGTCATTTAATAATTTAATTTACTATTTTTCATAAATTTTCTTTTCTAAATTTTAAATTAAAAAACAAAATTTAATTAATAATTTCTTATAATGATAATAAACACGTGCCAATTTTATTTACAATTCGTTATTAGATATTTCAATATATTATTTGTATTAATTTTGGAAACTTTTAATATTATAATGACAATTAAATTATTAATTATAATGACAATTAAATTAATAATTAATTAACTTTCAAGTATGTTTACATGTCCTTCTTAATAAAGAATGTATATTAAAGGTCATAAAGTTACACAAGTAGTGTTGCAATTCTTTCTCTTTCGCTTTATAATCTGAAACTAAAATAAGGCAGACTAAAATAAAGAAGCATGAGGATTAACATTATTATAAACATTTAAAATTGGTCGATACGATAATATATATTGAAGCCTTTCTGGGTTTGCAAACAAAACATAAAACAATCTGTGTTAAAATGTCGTTAGTATTCGTTAAGTTATTTGGGACATCAAATCAAAATATTGTATATTCAAGCTTAGATGGGTTCAATAGAATTTATAGCCAATAATAATTGAGCTCTCTAGAGATCATGCGGGCTCTCAATTATAAAATAAATTTCGTATAATTCAATCCGTCTTCTTTTAATTAAATGTCTGTCTGTCCCTAATATAAGTCCCATTTAGATGCAATTTACTCAAGAGACTGCTTGTGTAGAAACGTCTGGGTGTTCAAATATACATAGGACTAATTGGCCCTTTTTTTAATTTTCAAGATCTGAACGCTTATAAAGACATTTATTAAATGTGAAAACGCTTAAAACGTAAGCCTAAGTAGGAAGAGGGGAAAGCCACCCTAAAGGATTCTTATGTCAACATAAGCAAACTAAACTATGTATAAATACTTTTTGTCAAGCATATGTTCAATTCAGATTATCTTTAAAAATATATATCCTATATCCCGCGTTATCACCCCCGTTGTTCTCGGTACTATAGAAAGGCGGGGAAATAAGTTCTTAGTATATGTCTACGTCGCGAAAAGTATATGAATGCCAAATTTCAAGTCAATCAGATAAAACGTTTTGGAGATCTCGCAATAAGCGATCGTTTTCCGCTTATATATTCCGATTAGGTGGGAATATTGAAAAACCCGTTCTTATTGAACGTCTACTTCAACTAACCTATAGTTTCGGAGATCTCATGATGAGTTTGGTATACATTTATGTCGGAGAAGAAGAGAGAAGGAAGCAGAAAACATAGGGGCGTAGGGTTCTCTGCCGACATCGTCATTAATGGCATCCATAATTCAATTTCCATATTTTGGGCGTTGGTGGGTAATGTTGGTGCAATGAAACACTTTATTAATTATAATGTTCAATTACTTTATATTCCCGATATCAATTTACACAAACTCATTAATAATAATAGCTAGGAACGCGACAGTTTCAATAGTCGACCGCTATGGCGGACCGTCACCCGAGAACTGCCGAGAGACGCGCGCTGGATTGACACTATTGACTCAGCCCCACGCCGATAGACAGATGGCGCCAGCGTTCCACAGACTATTGCACTCAGATATTTATATATGTATATTTATGTGTGTGTATGAGTGAGCGCGGGCGTGTGTGTGTACGTATGTATGTGTTGTTCGCTTCATAGACTTCTTTAAGAGATCATTGCCAATACGCTAAATTTCATAACCATAATTTTATGGCATTTGTAAAATTATATCTTAGTTACTCCGGTACATTCGTACGTATAATTGCCCGTGGCTAAAGTATACATATGGCAATACCATAGATACATGATAATGTTTCGATAAAAATTCAACAAAGAAATTTACTCGAGGACACTTTGGAATTCGCGACATACATGAGACAGGCGGATACAAACATCCGCGGAGCTAGTTAGTTACATATTCCCGGTACTGAATTTTACATGATACATCATTAAAAAGTTTCTTAATCTTTATCGTCGTATGAGACGATCTTACAAAAGAATATTCTGTTAATAAAAGTATATTTTGCTTCTCTTAAGATTGGTTATCGGAAAACGTATCTGAAATTCTTTTAAAAGCAAAATAAAAGTTTATAGTGGTTGTTATGAAAAGATTCATATTTACGAGACTTTTGATATATATATTTTATTTTATGCTGTTCCGACCAACTATATCCATCACAGTCTTTGTTTAAATAAGTGTCTACCGAGGGTACTGATATTAACATTCAGTTATTATTATATACATCAGAAATCTAATTATTAACCTCATTACAACATAAGTCACTAAATTATTTTGATTGAATGTTTTGAAAATAGTATTGTGTATTTTTTGATATCAGGTTTTTTTTATGATTACAGATCAATCCTGAAGTATATAAGCCGAGATCAGAGGCAGCTTAGGCAAAAAACATTTTTCTTGAGACGTAAGTATAATTTTAATTATTATCAGAATTTAGGTAAACTATTTCGTGAAGCAGACGAATAATCATAAAGTTGAGGTGACTTTTTCAACAGATTACGTCTACATGTTTGTATAGTTGTAAATTTTCTAACAAACATTTGTTCATAATTTTAAAATTAGTTTTTGTATTAGGTAATGTCACAGTAAACATTTCTAAACAAAATTGTTAGTTAACAGTGTAGGAACACTTAAAACATCAAATATTCTAACATTTGAAAATGTTTGTACACATTTATAAACAGCAGTGTGGCAACACCATAACAGAATAAATCGAAATAGTAAAATTCGGCATAACTATCTAATATCTAACTATATAAATTATCTATATTTCTACAATTCCTAGTTAAATTCTTATTAATATCATAATAAACAACTCATAATAGACACGTTTTCTTTTGGTATAGAAACTAGATGAAAATTTCCGTATACCTGACTATTTTATGATAAAGCACGATAGTACTTTTCCTAATACTCTAAATGTTTTAAAATCCAATACCATTAGCAAGATAACCAGTCGAACACGAGACGGAGGTGCAAATCTTTATCTCTGTTTCACCTGAATAAATATCATCCAAAACGACAGCAGTTAATATGTTTCCTATCAAAGTTAAGTTGACAGTGATGGAGACATATATTGAGCAAACTGAACGCCTTGAAACGTGCCAAGAATATTAAACCGCTAGCAAATATATACGAAGATATATTTTGAAGTATGATTCCAAGAAATGTTTTTCGTAAGCGTCAGTTATATTTTCTCGTACCTTGTAATATTAATAAAAAAAAATTAATATAAAAAAATTCAAGCCAATTCCTACTTTGTCAATTACATTTGTAGCACCATCTAGCACGAACTTCATGAAATCATTTCATAGAATGAAACTTTTAAACCTTTTTCGTAAGTCTTCCAATGGCCCTATACAATTATTTACGCAAACACGGTTATTAATTACTGAAATCGGCGAATTTGAATATGTATACTAAGGTAAGTAGCAGCCCATTAACGTCCCACTGCTGCGCAAAGGCCTCCTCACTCATATGAAAGAGGTTTCTTAGATCATAGACCTACCACGCTACTCCACTGTGTAGTACACAAGTGCACTCTTTATTCCTTCGCTCTCATAGTCCGATGTGACGGGAATCTGTCACGACCGGTGAGAGGTCAGACACAGGACCGACGGCTTAACGTGGTCTTCGAGGCGGAGGTTTGATTACATCGCCAACTTCCTAACCTCGTGGAAATATTGAGAAAATCTTAATAGAAAACTCAATATACATTTTTGAATTGGCCCGACCCGGGACTCGAACCCAGGACCCCATGTCTATATTCGAACATGCTAACCATTAGACCAATGAGGCAGTCAAGAATAAAATATTGCATAAATAAGAATACTATATTGTATGTAATTAACATCAAGTGTGATTCATTAAACGTTTAAAAAATATACATTTGGATCTTTATATACAAATAGATATATATGTATTTATAAGTTTAATCTTTTGTTAAAACAATCTAGATGTAAGCAGAAATTTATCACCTGTAAACAGAATTTGTAAATACTTTAAGTGTTCATGACACAAATAGTTACATTTGAGTGAATCAATAAAAATATTTTATTATCAATTGAAAATTTCAACAAGATACATATTTTTTTAGTAAAGTATTTTTTTATAAAACTATCGATTCATTTAGCTATACTAATATAACGGAGCGTAAATAATGCCAATAAAACATTTTTAAAACATGATTTTTTTTTAAATCATTTGCTATCTTCATAGTTTTTGGAAGCGATCTCCTAACGCCACTGTATATATAAAGGAAGAGTATGAAGTAGCAGTAAGCATTAAAAACAATCGCGTATCATTTATGTGTTATTTTCCACGTGTACATGAATAATTTTACGCATATATGAAACGAAACTATTACAAGTACATTTTCTAAGTATTAAATTAACATATACCGTACAAGGCAATCTTTGAAACAGCACTCCTATTTTAGACCACTCCGTTAGCACGCGACGGGCAGCATGCATTTAACGGTGTTCTCAATTTTATATGCACTGACCGAGTTCACCATTCGATACGCCGATTCGTTTGCAGCTCAAATCAAAAGCAGTCGATTTAAATTAATCGATTTCGTTATCAAATTGAACTGTGTAACATTCGTATCGTTACAGTTTCCAGCAAAAGTGTAAAAAACTAAGCCAGTGAGCAGAGCGATCTACATAGTTAAATTCACAAATTCTTATTGCACATCAAAATAAGAATTACAGTAAATATCAAAAAATAGTAAAAAATCAAAGTCAAACTCAAAATATCTCATATTGTTTTTTCCACACACTAATTCTATTGTACGCCTGATGATGGTATTATAGAACGACTTAAAATCTAAAGTTACGAGGCTTCCTTCATGCCCTGTCCTGAGAAGAGCCCACAACAAACCACAGGAAGGAACCAAAGCAAACGAAGACGGTCTTATTGCAAAAACAATCTCTTAACAGACAACCTTTGGGTGAAACTCTTATTAATAGAAAGCAGGTGGTGTGAAGAAAAGTACGTATAATACTAGAAATAATTGTCAATGCTATTAAAGTTATTGATACGAAAATATATAGTAATTGATTAAAATGGATAGATCTAATGGATAGAATTTATTTTGCCATTCAATAAGAGTTTTGTTATAGTTAACCTCACTTGGCATTCCTTTCGGAAATGGCGATAAAGATTTGTAGAGGTATTAATAAAACAGAATATAACTCTGTACTATACTTGTAACTGCAAACTACTAGCAGTAAGTTTTTATAAATCTTTCTACAGGGATGTGACAGTTAAGTAGGACACATTTACGAATAAATGTAACTTAAATATTGTTGTCGTTAAGGTTGTAACACAATTAATTAAAATATAGAAAATTGGAGACAACCAAAAAAAGAAACCAATAAATGAAAATCAAGAATAAGCCCTAGATACAAATGTAATCCTGTCTGAGCAACTTAAAAAAATATATTAATCTATAATGAAGTCACGTATAATGTCTTTACGTGTTAATAATATCATACAAGTATGTTTTCTTCAAATTACAATTTTCATCGACGCTGTCTTTTTTTTCCCGACTTAACAACAATCACAGATCAATCAAGCTTTCTTTATTTCCCCCACAGACTAATTTTTTATCGCCTTAGAATACTATGATACAAATAGCATTACCGCGCATTGCAGACATCTTAATTTTAATATAAAGTCTATATACGAAAGTATTGTAATATTTTGTATAGATCTAGCAATGATAGTTCTCATTTTTTGGGCAACGATACAAAAAACACTACTGCCAATGTCAAGTATTATTTATAAATCTAAAGTAATGACCCCATTCTGTTAGGGTTGTCGAGTGCTGCAATCTATAAGTAATGTGGTCAAAATACTGTTGTAATTCGAAAAAACTGAAATATTGATTGAATTTACTAATTTTTGCACTAATCTCATTTAAATATTCTTTTGATGTTAAAATTAAGTCCAACACAACCAAATTGCGGTTATGGCCTATAAGGTTTTTTATTTTTTCCATTTTACGAGTAGCCCTTACACAGCTTACTGGTCTGGTGTAAGCAGTGATAAGAGAGGCTGTCAGGGAGTTGGTATCATACTTTCCGAAAGAATGGATGATTGTGTGAAAGAAGTGAAATACGTGAGTCCTAGACTCATCTGGATCAGGCTAAAAGTTGGACTTACTCGGATCTTTGTCTTGGGTGCTTATGCTCCGACGGATCTGGGCACCAGAAAGTCCAATAAAGCCCAAAAAGAAATAGATGAGTATTGGGAAAGTGTGAGTGATACGTTGAATGAATGTGAACCGAATGAGCGAATAATTATGTTAGGAGATTTTAATGGATGGGTAGGTGTGAAACGTGATGGATATGAAAGGACTCTTGGTATGTTTGGTGACAAACGGGTGAATGAAAATGGACGAAGTTTGCTTGGAATATGTGTGGAACATAGTCTTTTTGTGGCAAACACTATGTTTGAGCACAAGGGGATTCATGTGTATACAAGGGAAGAAGGGAATGCTAGAAGTATGATTGATTTTGTAATTGTGGACGAAAAACTGAAGAAGAAAGTTCTAGATGCTCGAGTATACCGCGGGGTCGACATCGATACTGACCACTACCTGGTTGTTGCCCGAATCGGTGGTCTTTTTAATCGGTGGCGCCATAGAAAGAAGGAAACCTCGAGCATTCTTGAACGAATAAAAGTGGAGAGATTGCAAGAAGAGGATGTTAGAGAAGAATATCTGAAAAATTTGAGTGGGCGATTCAAGAGTGAAGACGAAGGAAATGAGATTGAAAGTTTATGGAATAAATTTAAAGATGGAGTGGTTGGTGCTGCTATTGATGTATGTGGCGTGTCTAAAAGGAGGAAAGGTAAGAAAGAGAAGAATTTGTGGATGGACAAAAATGTTCAAGCAGCTGTGTGTGAAAAGAAGAAAGCTTGGTCCGATTGGTTGGCTACAAAAGCGAACCAACGAATGCAAAAGGCAACGAATGATGACGTAAAAAAGGCAAGAATGGAATACAAAAGGGTGAAAGTAATCGTGAAAGAAGCTGTAAGAAAGAAAAAAGAAGAATACAGTGATATGTATGATAGGAGACTTTCTGATGATTTTCAGTCAAACAAAAAGTTTTTCTGGAAATCAATACAATTTGCCCGAGGGAGATCTACTTCCTCGGAGCTTTGTAAAATCAGAAGTTTAGATGGAAGTTTAATAAAAGGAGAAGAATGGATATTGAAGAGATGGAAGGATCATTTTGAAAGTTTGTTTGAAAGAAATGAAGCAGAGGTAAATATGGCCTCTGCGGATAGCAATGAATGTAAGACAAGTGATAGCGAGATTAGTATGGATGACATCATGAAAGCGATAAAAGGTATGAAATCAGGTAAGGCTGCTGGGTATGACAGAGTGTCAGTCGAGATGCTGAAGGCTGGCCGCGGGATTGTGGTAGCTCAGCTGTACTGCCTTTTCAATATATGCTGGGAGAAAGGTCAAGTCCCAAGAGATTGGAGCAAGGCCGTAATTGTCCCTCTATATAAAGGAAAAGGGTCACAGCAGGAGTGCAAAAATTACCGCGGTATCAGCCTTCTTAGTGTCGTCGGCAAATTGTATGCAAAGATATTAATTGAAAGGGTGATTAATGAAACTGATGGGAAAATATGGGACGTGCAAGCGGGATTTAGAAGAGGAATGGGATGTACGGATCAGGTCTTTTCTTTACGGTGCTTAACTGAAAAATGTTTGGCTAAACACCAAAAAGTTTATTGCGCGTTCGTAGATTTAGAAAAGGCCTATGATCGAGTGGTGAGGAATGAGCTGTGGTCAACGTTATCTACGTATGGGGTGAGCGGTTGTCTGATCCAAGCATTGAAGTCTCTCTATGAGGGTTCTAGTGCCTGTGTCAGAATAAACGGAGCGTACACGGAGTGGTTTCCTGTCGAAAGAGGTGTTCGACAGGGATGTGTTGCGTCACCATGGCTGTTCAACCTTTTCATGGATAAATGTTTGACAGATTTAAAAGAATGTATGTATGGGTTAAGAATGAATGAATTAGTCATCAAATGTTTACTCTACGCTGATGATCAAGTAATACTTGCGTCATCCGCTAACGAGCTTCAGGAGATGCTAAATATTATGAATGAAGCTTTGAAAGGGAAAGGAATGAAAGTGAATGTAAACAAAACGAAAGTTATGCTTTTTGAACGAGATGAATCTATGATGAATGGCAATATTTTGATAGATGGGGAACAAGTGGAAGAGGTGAAAGAATTTGTATACTTGGGATCTAAATTTACAAAAGATGGAACATGTGACAGTGATATCGAAAGGAGAGTGAATGCAGGGAATATGGTAAATGGTGCTCTGCATGCTTTTATGAATAGCCAGATGGTGTCTCAAAGGGCTAGACTGGCAGTGCATGCTGGAGTGTTGGTGCCAACACTTATGTATGGTAGTGAAAGTTGGGTATGGCAGAAGAATCACAAAAGTAAAATAAATGCGGTAGAGATGAGAGCGTTGAGAAGCATGAGTGGATTAAAACTGAGTGACAGAGTGAGAAATAGTGTGATAAGAGAACGTTGTGGTATAAAAGAAGACGTAGTGACTAAAATTGAAAAAGGTATGCTTAGATGGTTTGGGCATGTAGAGAGAATGAATGAAAGGAGACTGACAAAAAGGATTTATGAGTCAAGAGTGAATGCGAAAGTTGGAAGGGGAAGACCGAGGCGAACGTTCCTGGACCAAATCCAGGACATTTTAAATAACGGCCAGGTCAAGAGTACTCTAAACCGACGAACTTGTATGAAAGATTTAATGAGATTGAAAGAAGCGAAGGAGATATGCAAGGATCGTGGCAAGTGGAAGGATGTTGTCTCTGCCTACCCCTATGGGAATAAGGCGTGATGCTATGTATGTATGTATGTATTACGAGTAGACCACAACCGAATAAAAACATTGTTGCATTAGATTTTTTTAGTTTCTAATTCGAAAACAAATTGATTCATATGTTTTTAAAGACAGTACAAATGATCATGGAGATGGCGTTTTCAACATGAGAATGGAGTTATGATGGTTTTCATTTATTTTTTAATAGATGAAAACCCTAATTTAGCCTAATTTCACTATTTTTATAATTCAGGGGTGTACGCGTTTTGTATGATCTGCCTAAAGGTGTATTTGTAATTGATACTCTTGTATGAAAAATAAAATAAATGAGAACAGTTCATATTTAAATATTGAAATTAATTTCTCATTGAAAATAAAATTGTTACTTTTTGTTTCACTGTCTGAATTTTACAAAAATCTTATTAATGTTGTAATAAATTAAATGCAAAATTGAGTACAACAATTTATCACAAGTGAACGGAAGACGGCAATTGGTAGCGGAACACGCACTTGACAGTAGGTTACATCCTAACTAGGGCTGGGTCGTATACGCACTTCGAATACATGTGTATAAATATTCAAAGTGCGTAGAGTGTGAATATGCGCATAGTATGAAAAATGACCTGCAATAATGGTTCACATTCCACTCTGACAATAAACGGTTTCAAAGACATGTGAAAAATTTCTAAACACTCAAATATATTAATGTGCGTATAGAAAATACATAAGGAAATCGTAAACAAAACGCCTCAAAGGGAGAGCAATTTTTATACTATCCACTTGTACATATAGATATACAAAAAAAATTAAAATTGTGCCCTGTCGATCACAGTATTTTTTAGGATATCATGATTTTTCGTATATTCTATAGTTTCAATTCAATCAGAAAATATCTGGATTTATATAATCATTTTTTAAATACATTTATCATTGTAACGACATAATTGCTTTCAAAACACAAACATTTTTTAGTCTCGATTTTCTACAAAATCGTTATGTCAAAAACTTGAGTTTGAGAGACACATTAAATCAAAATGATAAAAACGAATCCCTATTTTCCTTGCTCATGGCATCCATCATAAAGTTAAGAGTTTTTGTTTTATATGTCTTATTACTCATATTAATGCCCATATATATTGAATAATGTAATGCTTTCTTATGTTTTAATAATGATTTAACCAAGACTATATCGATTCACCTTTAGTGACGAAGAAATTGTTATGAATTTATGCGAAAGAAAAGCTGTAGAAAAAATAACAAACTCAAGTAAAATAGGCTTTTCTGGATTCTGTTATGTCATTAACAAAAAAATGGTTTGTGGGATTATTCATACACAGCAGCCATATTAGATTTTAAAACAGACTCCTCCTCTGCTTACTCCTTATCTACTTAGTACATTATATAAATTGTAAATTATTATGTCCATAGAATCGTAATAAATATCAGTTACTACGATTACAATGAAACTGTTCAAAGAATACAATAATTTAATATGTTATAAGGCTAACCGAATGCAAATTTTATACGCTGGACCTTTTTTCTGTGAAATAATAAAGTTAATTCGTTTATATAATTATAAAACAAAGTGGGAGAGGCAAAAATTTTTGATTCACATAGAGTCGATCTGAGAAAGTAAAGGGCCACCAGTATGTCGTGCTTTCTCTTGACTCCATTGACCCCGGCGATGTTGTTTGTTGAGCTTAATCGATGCAATATAAGAATTAATTTATAGGCTACTAAATATTAGGATTCTCTTTATAATCTGACATTTCAATCCGAGTTAAAGCAATGTTTATATACTATCTTCCGTAACCTTCTGACTTACTATTGAAAGCCATTCCATCACCAATTTCATACATACAAAATTGTATATATTATATTATTTAATAGGATAACTATCTATGATTCAATCATCGGCTGTGTTATATAATAATTTGGCACGAATTTTTTTTCGAGAGTACGAAGCGTTAAAATGGTATCGCTCAATTAAGGGAATGGATGTCAAGAGTAAGCTAGCTGTTATCTTTGATGGCATGGCTTTACTGAATCAAATTAAGTACATACATGGTACAAATGTCGATCTCGTACCGTAATAGAGGAAAGCGTACATGAAAAATAATAAGAGTACGCGAAAAACCATTGGTAGGTCACTTATTTAAATGGTGATTTACCTTGACCAGACCAATATTGTGTTAAAAAGGGATATTGAAATCAAAAGGCATATCGGAAATCTTAAAATATTTTATCGCTGTTTTGAAGAATAAATGACACTATTCAAGATCCAACCATTGATATAACGACATTTTGTGGTGCCACGAACTTCATTTATTGGCGATTTGAACACGAGTTTTTGTACATAAGAAAATGTAGACTAAATTGAAACATACATAGGAACTACTGTAATATAGACGAAGGCACAGGCAACAGTTATTTGTTTCATAATTATTCATTGACTATTGATACAAAATGTAGGTATAATTATACATTATTATAAATTTTTCGGTATTTGGTAAAGCTGTAGAGTCGTCGGATATTTTAAACAATCTATAATGTCGGTCAAATAAAAACAAAAGTTGCATTACTAGTTTTTCAAGATAGGCAGGTCGTAAGCCCCAATGTCGGGTCCAATTTGCGATTTTAATGACCTCGAATTTTAGTTTAGAAACTTGAGTATAAAAACAAGTAATTAACTTTTCAATTCATATATCTTTTTATTCCATTATTAAAATGACACGAAGAGAAAACTCACGTTTGATTATTACTAACAGGATCCCGCTTGATTGTGATTTGACATAATGGTAAGTGATGATACAGTCTGAAATGATAGCGCGCTTGGTTGAAAAGGGGTGGTTTATCTATAACAAATATCCATAAATTCCTAAGTCGATACCAAGTCAAAAAAACGGTGTGCGCTTAAAACCATACGAGAGTCTGTAATAATGAATTGAAGGAAAGAGAGATCAGGCGCAGAACCGACGGCTTATCGTGTTCTCCGAGGCACGAGGCTGAATCAATGTATGTATAAGTTTATTACACTGTTCATCAAAATACATAAGAGGAGGGATCAAAAAGTAGTGAGAATGAGATAAAATATAACGACTATTGATAACTTAATAATTTTCTCTACAAAGTTCCCGAGTCTCGAACCGAGTCCAGCTCTTTTCCAAGACTTCAATCCCTTTTAATGAAAAGTTTTGTCTTGGACCTGCAAAAAGCTTTTCCCGGCATCTATCACCTCGTTATCGTCTTCGTTCCTATTTCCTCTTAAGTATTCTTTCAATTTGGGGAATCGCTAGGCGCCAGATCTGGTGAATAAGGGGGATGGTCAACTAATTCATAGCCAGCTTGCTGAAAAGCAGCCATCCCAACTGCCAACCTGTGCGCCGATAAGTTGTCGTTTGTCGTTCGACACGAAGCAAAAAAAAAATAATACATTCAGAAAAAAACAAAAGAGAATCGAAATTTTTTTCCTATGCTTGCCAGTATTTGTTTGTTTTTTCTTACCAAGGAGTATGTCGTTCTCACTACTTTTTGATCCCTCCTCGTAAGTATATATATACATTATAAACAAAATTACCCCACGAGTTCTAACGAATACCACGTTGCGTGTTTTAAGTTATAATTAAATATTACAAAAGCAATGAATAATGTATTACACACATGTTTCTTAATAATAATATGATACGTACATATAACACGCTACTACGAATATTTGTGTTACAAATTTTCGTTGCACGACAATTATATTTAACATCTTATGTTGCATGTGTTGAAGCAAGTATTCTATTGAAGTCATTAGAGAAAGTGGCCTGTGAGAAATAACTTTAAGGGGCGTCTGGGCGACATCTTGTCTCGTCGCAACCCGTTACGATTACAAATCCCGTTATTAAATTCTACCATACACCTGTCTGACTAAAGCAAAGAATATAAATCTGAATATAACATTGCATAATAAATAACTCATTAATGATCTTTATAAATGTTATAATTACGAAATACTTGCGCTTCAGCCATACAAGTATACAGGTGTTTCGTGATTAGAGTTTAGTATAGAGAAAACGAGTTTAGGACTACTTTAAAACGTGATATGATGCAATACTCTCAAGGGTCTAAGGTTAATATTTTGTAATACTGTCGTAACGGATGATATTAATTTTAATGCAAATGTTTGGAAGCAATTGTAGAACTACTTCTTTTGTAATAGGTTTTGTATTACAAAATTAGTGGTCTATTGGTTACCTTTTTGTAAATTTTACTTTGATTATAATTTTTAATTTTGCGTACTAATACGCACTGCACAAGTGCATTACATTAGCGCCTAAAATCGCTCCAGTAATGTTGTAGTAATTCAAAATTATACCTATATTGCTAAAGTTATGGTCAGGTGTTACCATACATTCGTATTATTATGCTAATATTGTTTTTTTATTTCATTACAGGTATCACCCAATGCTCATCATGTTGCGGCTAGACGAAAGTATTAGATAGTCAGCTGTCCGCAACGCAGTATGGGTGCAAATATGGGCAAAAACTCGAGCCTGCTCGATGCGCTGCCTTCTACTCAGGGCACACTTCATGTTGTTATGTTAGGCTTAGACTCAGCAGGCAAAACTACGGCACTCTACAGACTCAAATTTGACCAATATTTAAACACCGTCCCTACTATAGGCTTTAATTGTGAGAAAGTCAAAGGCACAATTGGGAAGTCTAAAGGTGTAAATTTTCTGGTATGGGATGTCGGGGGGCAAGAAAAACTACGACCGCTATGGAAATCATACACGCGATGTACGGATGGCATAATTTTCGTTTTAGATTCCGTCGATATTGAAAGGATGGAAGAAGCTAAAATGGAGCTGATTCGAACCGCTAAATCACCTGACAATACAGGCGTTCCAATACTTGTACTCGCAAATAAACAAGATTTACCAGGCGCAAAAGAACCTCGAGAACTGGAGAAGCTTTTAGGTTTACATGAACTAGTCTCATCACCTCACGGTTCTCGTGATGCACACTCATGGCATGTACAGCCCGCATGTGCTATAACAGGCGAAGGATTGCACGAAGGTCTTGAAGCCCTTTACGAAATGATACTTAAAAGGAGAAAATTGGCTAAACTCCAGAAAAAAAGAGTGAGATAGATGTCTCCTATAATTATACTTAAAAGGCAAACAATAGTCAGGAAACGTAGAAGTGTTAAATAATGCTCATTGGATAGATATTAATAGTGTCCTCGACTGAACACCAAAAATATTGTTTTAATATAGGTTTATAACGTCTTATGAAGATATTCCATCATAATGTTGCTCAAATTTACATTTTGAAGGAAACGAATATTTTGATAAATTAATTTAAACCACTAGTCATTTTCTTTTGAAAATAGCTAGAGGGTAAAATTTTAAATGGCGTGTTAATTTAAAAAATCATAGAAGTAGAATTATTACAATTGAGTTACTTACATAAAAATAGATGGTTCGCTACCAATATAAACTTAATTGGCAAAGTGATTACAAAACTCACTCTTTCATTCTTAATGCAAGCTTTTTACACCACATCCTTATATAAGATTAACTTACATTTAATACACGTTAGTTATTACAGATAGCCAGATACCAAAGTCTAAACTACCTTCAGCTATATTCAAGGTGTCTTATGTATTTTAAACTATTATGTTCAAAGGATCCTCTATCCTGTAATCAATCATTAAAATATTTCATTAAATTTGCACTACTTGTTCAAAATTGTGTGCTTCATTTAATCTCGATCTTGTATATAACATTCTGTAAATATATTTTAGTACCAATTACATGAAGTAAGCAAAATCTGTCTTTGTCTTATATCTGAATCAACGTATATTTCATGAAAAATCATTAATTATTTACCAGTTAAATATAAATACGGAAATTAACATACACATCACAAATTACCCAACACATCGTTTCAGACGTATTGAAAGCGATAAAATTAGGTATTTATTTATTTACTCTTAGATATAATATAGTATAATTATAACCAATGTATTGAATTAATTAAGCTTTTACCAGAATTTATGTTACTCGTCCTGTAAATATGTAAATTCCAAGTAAGTAGTTATTCGTCAATACCAAGAAACCAAACATTTATATGGGTAGGTAAACTACTTTTGTTATAAATTTGTTTAATAAAAAACATTAACGCTATCATAATTGTATTGTGTTTAATGGTGATCATAAATGTTATTTTAATGAATCCCCGTAATAAAGTCTGTTTTCGATAAACATGTCTATTATTTTAATTTTATTTAATATACTATATATCTCCACGATCCTCAACTTCACATTCGTTGAGTTTATGGCTTTGAAGATAATTATCCGGGTCCTCATTTTCTGTCCAATCAGTGAAAAGCGACAGATACTCTACCTCGGCTTCTGTTAGAGATTTTCTTTTGTTTTTTTCAGGTTTTGAATTACGTGGTACATTATTACGTTTTATCCGTTTTTCAACGGAATATTCTTTCAGCGGTATGTAGACATTATCAAAATCAATTCCATGTGCCTTAAGTAATTGCCGTTCTAATCTATGAAACAAACGCAATTCCTTAGCAGCGTGTTTTGCTTTTTTAGCTTTTGATCGTTCTATATCTATGCATTTTGACATAGCACGCCTCACTTCGGCACTTTGAATTGCATCTAATGATTTTGAATAATCAGTATATAGTTTCTCTATAGACTTTGCTATGACAGTTATATCCATATTAATTGGTTTCTCGAGAAATATTTTTTCATAACAAAACTCTAAGTGTGAAATAAATTTTAAAACATCCAATGAACCTACTCTGTTATAAAACAAACCAAAAAGTATTTTAAAAAATTTAGCTTTTAATTGAGTACACCGATCTTCACAGAACTTTAAATGATTTTCGAACTGCTTAATTGAATTTGCAACCACTGCGTATTCTTGTAAAATGACATCTTTCAAGGATTTAATTCCCTCTTTTAATAACTTTGCATGTGGTGTTAGATGATTGACATGTGTGTAATAATGAAGTTGTTGATTTTCCATTGCAATAAAAACATCTATTAGATCTTTCGGTTGACTAAAATAAAGTGCTGCTTTAATGGGTTTTTCATAGCAAATCTTACGTAATTTTTGAAATATTGATGCAAAAGTGTCTCCTTCATCTGACGTACCAAAATCAAAGCCTTTTGCTTCAATTTCTATTGATCTGGCAAAGTCTCTATTGTTTAGACGCCATGATGGCGGAGACAAATAATATAAAAATCTGCCATATTTTTGTTGGAGGCCATACTTATATTCCAAACCAATAAGTCTTGATTTTATTGTAAATTTTTCAATACCTAAATTTTGCAACTCTTTTATCTCTTGGTCAACTTGCCCCTTTAATTTATCCCATTTTGCAAGAATATTCATAGATTTTTTGTAATCCTCAGATATAAAGGCGTCGAAGTATTTTGCCTGATCTGTTAGCCTTTTTACTGATATGTCGAAAATCTTTAGTTCATTGCGGTAATTAGTTTCTATGTTTAAAATACAATCCGTATTTACTCCTATATGTTGTCTTAATTGTAGTACTTTATAAACGCACCTTTTCAAAAATCCATACGCCGGATTAATAATGGATAACGGCCGGCCGTCTAAATATTTATAATAATCTTCGTCAATGTCAGTAATTGTATAAATATCGTTTTCCATATCATCTATGTGTAAACGGTTTTTCAAGTCGGTACTTATAATTTTATATTTGTCGTGTATACGAATGGCTAAACGTCGTTTTAGTCTTTCAGTGTCTTGTCGTTTTGAATATTGTTTAAAAGGTAGTAAAATTTCAGGTTGCTTTAATTTCCTTACGGGTAATGATTCTATGTTAGGCAAAGAATACCTCTTTAGTTCCACATCGGACACATTTGTTCTATTTTTCCTTGTTACTGGTGCTTGCTTCTTATTTGATGGCATAATAAGCTTACCAGGATAAGGTCGTTTTGTAGGTACAGATATTACAACAGATTTATTATCTTCGTCCAGCATTATTATTAAAATAGTATTATCAAAAAGTCTCTAAATTTCTTATCAGTACAAGAATAAAACCATCTAGATTAACTATTTCATTTTAATATATCATGTTGACACTTCATCAAAGCATGGTAATTTTGAGATAGTTGTAAAGGAAATTTATTAACTAAAAAATAACACGCAAGTACTTACACAAATTATTTAAAAAAATTATTTAAAAAATTTAATATAAGTAATTAACTAATTTGCCAACTATTCCGTAGATGGCGCCCTGTTTCAATTTATATTAAATGTCATGTTGTCAATGAATTTGACCACCTGGTAGAGAGTACAAACTTACAAATAATTACAGGCCTTCATCTTATGAGCAAATTTGCAACGAAAAATATTGAGCTCATTATTGGAGATAAAAACCACCCTTTCTCATCCTAACTTAAGAAAACTAAACTAAAAGGCAATGCGCAACTTGATATTAAATTCGGTTGAGCTGTCGGCCAGATAATACCGAAAAAACATCGTGATATTATGTTGTGTATTCTATATCGTATCAGTGTATATTATAGTGTAAACTACCAATTCTAGTCACACTTCAACATTATTTCTACTGACATTCATTAATACCACTTTTGGATGTTAGGTGTCGTTACGTATTTTTTTAAAAGTTTCGTTTAAACCTTTAATTTATTTATTGTTAAATACCAATAGTCACAGTTTCATATTTTAAAATGACTCTCT
Source organism: Elymnias hypermnestra (assembly GCA_015832385.1). Taxonomy (NCBI): domain Eukaryota; kingdom Metazoa; phylum Arthropoda; class Insecta; order Lepidoptera; family Nymphalidae; genus Elymnias; species Elymnias hypermnestra. The sequence goes on from JACTOM010000929.1 coordinate 13,883,220, forward strand.
GAAGATTTTACTTTCGGTACTAATAATTTATCCAAATTTTGTTTCTATGGTACCTTCAATTTCTATTCCAAGTTCACGAGATTTGTTTCCGCAGCTTAGGAATATAAACAACAGACAAATACAGTTGTAATTTCTCAAGCGTTTGTAGTAATTTGTTTCTAAACCATAACAACTATGTAAACATATTTTTCATTAAAATTTACTCTTAACAGAGAGAGGTTTTGATATTAATTAACAAGTAGGTTTCAAAATCCAAATATTTAAGGTAGGACCGATTTCCGCGGCACCCATTCAAATGCCGGTTTTACGAATCTGTAATATTCTGCCAAATATGGCGCTGGATTCAGTCCTTCACACCATTCAGTAAATAATAGTAAGCCTTCTTTTTCTTCTTGACTTATTTTGTACTTTGTAGGCTTTGCTCGTTCACCACTTTCCATCTGTGATTTTCGTCTCTCTTCTTTTACCAAGGCAAGTCTACTTTTTTTGTCTAAAAATTTACCGAGCGTTGGCCGTTTATACTTAGCTGGGGGTAGAAAAGCCTTATTCATGGCGATTGTCATTTCTCTGAAAGCTCTTAATTCACGCTGAGCCTTGTATGCATTTTTCATAGTTTTTAAATCTTGCGCAAAGAAATCGTTTCGAGCTTGATTAACTATCTTGAAATCTAATGAATCGAGACGTAAATTGTAATCTTCATACATAACTTCTAGAATTTTCATTGGATCTTGTAAGTTTTGATGGCCTTCTTCGCATTTACCAAATACTTGTTCATAAACATATTCAATACAAATTTTTAATTTTAGTGTACTCGGACTTGCTACACTATCGTAAAATGTTGTATTGAGAATTCGAAAGAACTTCCCTTTTAAGTGATCTTCGTTGTAATTTTCTCGGGCAATCTCGTAATTAATACTGCCAATGTAATATTGAAAGTAATCGAGTTCTTGTTTAGTTGTCTTTTTTAGTTGCTTTATGCGATCCTGCAAAAGTCTGTATGGGGCATCAGTTTTAGAAAGTTGTATTAAATATTCTCTGCTTTGTAACTCCATGGTTCTAAATAAATACATCATTTGTTGAGGTCGCCTAAAATACAGATATGGAGGATACGGGTTTTGTAACTCCTGTCTTGCTACTTCGACCATCCTATCAATATCCATAGTTTCGACTAAGTCGTTGTCTGTTACAAATTCTCCCGTTTCAAACTGAATGGACTGGACTTTGTGTTTTAGGTTCTCATCGTACAATTGCCGCCACGAAAGTGGTGCGACAAATATTAAGTAGCTTCTATATATCTTTAATATACTACGAATAGCGTCGAGTTTAAATAAGATGTTATACAAAATGGTTAATTTTGACACATATCCGAGAAATTCAGAATTTTTAGCAACCAAGTCTGCGTAAACCTTCTCAGCTTTCGAAACTCTAGCACAAGATCTCTTATAATCTTCAGTTAAAAATCTTTGGAAATTTTTAATGTGTTGTTTTAGGTTTATCACAATTTTGTCGTGTTCGTTACTCTCTGTAATAACATTTTGTTCTATTTTCATAATAAGATCACGACGATAACCTATTTGCTGGCGATTCATTGCAAAACTTCGTATGTTATTGATATAAACTTTTATATCGTCAAAGCATCGTAAAGGACGTCCTTCAATAACAGTATAAAATTCTGGATGAATTTCTACAACAGCTCTTACATCATCAGGCGGTTCTTTAATAAAGAGTCTTTCAGAGATATCTCTAGTAGCAGCTATTCTAAGATTATCTTTTAAATGCAAAGGTTGAGACCATCTACTTCTAGTCATTGCTTTTTCTTTACGGTCGCTATATTTAATATACGATAGTAATTTTTCAGATCTTGGCACTCTAAACGGTCTTGAGACTTTTCGTACTCCCCTGGCCTCAGGGACAGCATGTTTTCTATTAGCAAAATAATGTTGTGTATTTGGCACATAACGTCGACGAAAAATAATGTCCAACGTTTTTAATGGAACCATTGGTTTACGTTCCTCTTTTAAGCAAGACATTTCTAAAAGTTATTAATAATAAAATATAATCTAAAACTAACTATTCCAGAGTGTTAAATAAATATTTTAAGAAATATAAAAATTGTTCTTCAACAGCTCACATGTCATTGTCAAAAAGATTGTACAGACAGAATAATAAAAAGAGTTTACCAGCCAAACGTTATGACACATAAAAATAGCCAAGACACTAAGAGTGTTAAAACAGGAAACATTATAAATTAATAATATAATAAAAAAAGACATTTAAGACTAAAAGGCTGTTATTGTTATTAGTAATTTAAAATAAACTCTGTAATATGCTGGTTTCTTAATAACATTATACCGGCACGCACTTTTAACTTCACTGCAAAGGTTTGATATTACGGAGATAACTAGCTACTGTCTAAGCTACTTACAAGTTTCGACCATCTAGAAAATATCATTTCCAAAATTAGCGCCAGAAATCGAATTTAAAAGTTCTGCTAACGATTTAATCATAATATTACAAGTAATCACTCACTCACTTCAACCGATGGACGTCCACTGCTGGACATAGGTCTTACCTAATGATGCCCACTACGCCCGATCTTGTACCGCCTGGCTTCAGCGGCTACCGGCGACCCTCCTTATGTCGTCAGTCCACCTTGTAGGGGGTGTGCCTACACTGCGCCTTCCGGTGTTGGGTCGCCATTCCAGCACCTTCGAACCCCAACGTCCATCGGTTCGCCGGACCTTGTGTCCCGCCCATTGCCACTTCAGCTTCGTGATTCTTAGGGCTATGTCGGTGACTTTGGTTCTGATTTGATCGCGTAGAGAAACTCCAAACATAGCCTTCTCCATCGCATGCTGTGTGACTTTGATCTTTCGAATAAGGCCCATAGTCAGCGACCACGTTTCTGATAAGTTGGTGATCACTGGCAACACGCACTGTTCGAAGACTTTGGTCTTCTGGCACTGAAGTATATTGGAGAAAAAGATCTTACGTAGCTATCCGAACGCTGCCGAACCGAGTTGGATCCGGCGGTTGACCTCTTTCTCGAAATTGGACCTAACTAGCCTAACTATATGTCCCAGGTATTACAAGTAATATATTTTACAAATTTTTTAATAGTTACTAGTACTTATAAAAAATTTGTAAAATTTACACACCAATTTTTTTTTATAATTACAATAGTTATGCTATTATTTCCTTGCGGGCTTGTAAGACGATTTTAGTCGTTTACTTAATTTATCTACATCCTTTAGTAACTTGTTAGCCTTTATGGCTTGTTTCATTTCTTCGGCTTCGCTTTCAAATGTCTCTTTCTCAATTGCTTTAATTACATTTAAATCAAATTCGGATAAATCTAACAATAAATTATGATATTCCCTTTCAAGGGCTAGCATCATGTCTAAAGAAGTTAAATTTGCATCATTCGGGGCAATTACTTGTTCGTAAGCAAATGAAACGTAATTTAAAATTTGTAGCACCATTTCAGATGATACCAAATGGCGAATTTTTTTCTCCAGTACTCTAAAAAACACCTTTTTTAGCTCAATTTCACGTTGTTCATTCAAAGAAATTGTTTCTTCTATTTCCTTCATCTGGAAAAATAAGTTAATAAAAATAAAGTATATAAAAAAATTATAAAAAGATTTTAAATAAGCATTTCCTCTATATTTAATTAAATGAAGCTAAGAATATTTCTTATAGTATTTAATTATAATAAATAACTTTATAATATAAAAATAAAAAGCATCATGTTAAATATTTTTTTGACAAACGCATACCTTTTCACGTATTGCTTCCAATTCTTCGTTCAATAAGCTCTTTAATAGCGCAAGTGTTTTCGTAAATTTATTTTTTTCTGAATTTAAATCCTCTGTTACCAAAAGATAATTTAAATTTTGCTTTTCCAACATATCGAATGCATGAAATAATTGTTCAGGCTTTTCAAAATAAAGTGTCGGAGGAGAAAATTCGTCTAATCGATTTTTTATTATGTTTTTATCGATTTTGCAAAAAATATCAGAATCCATGGTAATATTTTCAAATTGTTTCGTATTCAGGATCTGGCCCTGTTTTTCTTGCCATAAAATAGGCGCCGCTTGATGAAGGAAGCATTGAAAAGATACCAATATTTGGAAAGTCTCATCAATGTACTGTAATTTAGACTTCAGTGTCGCTAATTCAAAGTTAGCTTGCTTATGCTCTTCTGTTTGATTCACGAGCTGTTTAGCTAAGTTATCAGATTTCCGCATTACATCGATTGTTTTATTATTGTCTTCTGCTAGAAATTTGTCAAAGCTATTTTGGTATTCTTCGAAATGTTTCGATGTTGTATTATAAATTTTTCTTTCTGTGTCGATTTCTCTACTTAGTCGCAATATTTCATCTTTTAGAAATGCGTGCAGAGTCCGTTTTAAGCCTATATCACGAATATTTTGCCTATACTTGCTAATTGATTTATTAGATCGTATCGGCCTTCCCTCTATTATAGAATAAAATTGAGGGTCAATGTCCAAAATGGTTTTAACATCACTGTCTCTACTTTTTGCAATCGGAGGTAATTTAATACCACTCAATATTCTTTTGGATACTTTTTTTACTAATTTCTTTTCCATTGCTCGAGATACACTCACTTCAGCGATACTCAATATTCTTTATGAGAGCCGTAACTATAGAGATGCTTAACATATACAAAGATTGATCAATAATGTTAAACAAGTGTATCCATGAGCAAGTTATGAATAAGGAAACAGTGAGGTACAATATTTTACTATGACCCATAGAAATTATAATATTGCTAAGATATAAATAGGAAAAATGTAAATACGACGAATTGGAGCAATAACCAGAAAAAAAATATTATCTTTTATTACATCTGTTTTATTTTAGAATTTTATAAAAAGTTAAATAAATAAAGTTCGGAGTTTGCGATACAGACCGATCTTAATGCTATTTACTATGTAAATGAAAAATATGGTTTTTGCAGTAATATTTATTTAAAGTCCATATTTGTATAACGATGACTAGATAGATACGTTAGGTTAGTTACATACATAATTTCCTAATCAATTTAATCACTCGAAGAACTTCCACTTCTTTCCTCCCTTTCCTCGTCTTCAGTGACCTCTTTTTTAACTAGCTCCCAAGGCATTACTGGCAATGGCTCCACAAAAGAGTCATCTATTTTTAACTTATATAGTAACCTCGGTGTGAAGTGCGTCGGTAGTGGCCATACATTTTCTGTAAAGTAAATGAATGGATAAAATGTAAACAGGCTGAAAAAACTAATATTTCTTATCTTCAAATTAAAAACGAGCATAGCTGTTACCAAAAATCTCCTATCAAAATAAAACTGATAGGAAATATCTTCTTATATGAGAGTTGTATCTTGCTTAACCTATCCGGCTTTAAGTATCAAATATTACGGGTAGTCCGAACGGGGGCACCAAAAGTCCCCAGTTCATATGTATGGAAAGCTGAAACAGTCATCGGAACACCACGTGCACGGCGGTGCGCTTCCACAGGTGGCCGTACAAATAGGCGAAATTGAAAACAGGGTCTTACATTTGTCTCGCTCATTCCATACCGTGGTAACGCGTTTGAGTGAGAGAAATAACATATCACTAGCAGACTCAAGAATATTATGGTAATAATAGGAATGTAGATATTGCGTATCAACTACCTCAGTTTTTGTTTTCAAAAATAAATAAATATTCTTTTAATGGTTTGCGCTTTCGACAATAAAAACTAATAAACAGGGAGATTTCTGTGTAATGCTTGACGTATGTGTATGTATTCAAGTTATTAAATTAAAATTCATACATGGAGGATTTCAAATTATCCGCTTGGGCCGGCCAAGTTAAAGACTTTAGGCTTTATTTTATGGTTTGTCCCTCATCCATTACTCTGATGTCCCAAATAGAGTTTGCGAGAGTTATATCGAATATTGAATATTATTGAATCTCAGACTGACAGGTCCTGTTTGAGACTGTTATCTCGCTTAAGAAGGTTCACGATGGTGAGCAGGAGTCTTCTTCTAATGCTCTAGCTAATTTGCTCTGAAATTAGGTTAGTTGCATTTCGCCCCTTCTCCACTCTTTGAACCTTTGTTTTTCTTTTATCGCAGACCTTAAAGGGCAATGTGCAAATTTTCCTCGGACCCGCCGCTTATAGATGCTAGGTTTTCGTGAGTATTCTGCTATAAAAGTGAGTCCCACACTGCTGATGCCGACCTGCTTTCGGGGATATGTAAAGGCACTTCCCAGTGTACTCTCTAAAAGGAGAGATTGCTTGCCGTAACCGGAAAAGGTTTTGAATACACTACGAGGTTTAAGATTAACATCTAAGATTATAACATATTACCCTCACTAAAATTATATTCTGGAAAAGACATACCAAAATAGAAAGCGTAATCATCAACTCGTCGATGTAGATGTACGACATGGCGGAGATCCGAAATATACTGGGATTGCAAGAGGTAGTCCAATAGAGCCACTTCTGGCAATGCTTCCATCTTAGGATCCACTGCTCTCAGTCCTTCGAATGATAACTGTTAATATTTTTATTTCTTTATTTACCTCGTCTGGTCGTTACAATTTTAAATGGTAAAGTGCGAATCTATTAATGGTATCAATATTTATCTCTTTTCTGTTTATACAAAATATTGTCTCGGAACGCAAATTTGCTTAGTTTTACTTTGTTTGGGTAAACATTAGCAGCGACTGCCAAAAATTTCCCGTTAGTCCTAACATCATAGCAAAAACCAGGTATCTAAATCATATTCTAAAATCGTTGATTGTTAATAATTTAATCTAAAAATATAACAGCCTTTTATTTTCTTCAAAAAGATAAAGAACTAATTTTGATCCTATTCTCGAGTTAACAGAGATCAACTAAACGCTATTGTATATAGCTTAAAATCATTTCCCTCCTAATAAAATACTCATGTAACACTGATTAATTATGCATTATCAAGCTGGCAAATAAAAGATGTGAGAACTAGCTTCGTTTGCGAAAGCCTCTTATTTGTTTCACCGCAGGGAATTATTCACATGTAAGGACCCTTAGCGTAAAGAAGTAGTAATCGGTGCCGTTTGTCAGGTTTCTGGCACACAGCAATACCGAGCTGTTCTGCCTTTTCGGGGCTGGGTGGGGGTTGCACAGCATTTAAACCATTAGTTGTGGTTTCAATGTGGTGCAATTACTCAATGCATGTATTTCACAGATGTTTATATCATGTAATTGCGCCTATGCACCGAATAAAGTTATTTTCTTTCTATCTTTCTAACCTCAAAAATCGATGTTTCGTTTCAATGCGAGATGACTGTCACTAAATTGTAAATTATAAAAAAGTTACACAACCGTAGTACAAAACGTACACTTAAATCTCCTTTAGCATAAGCACATATTCTTCGAATCTTGTCGAGGCATATCCGCAGCTGCTCCATATGTTCTGACATTGGCCCGTGAACATCCAAATTGCCAATTAGAGAAGGCGGCTTAGCAGTCAAAGCTCTCCAATCTTCAAACATAAGCTAAACAACAGTTCCCACCACTGACTTGCCCAGTTTACAGTAATATGTATATATTGTGTGTTTATATATATATATATTAAATACTTGCTATATCTTACGAGATAGATCAAATTAATTTGCTATGGAATATTATATCTTAAAAACATCGATAAAGAAGCAGGCAATAGTATATATTTATCTATAGAAGATAACCCAAAGTGAGCATTGCTATATTTTACATATTACAAAATAATATATACTCACCGGCATATTTAGCGGAACATAAAAAAAATAAAGGTTTGATATCAGTATCATAACCTTCTAAGATTCTGATATCAAATATTTTAGGTTCCGCTAAATATGCCGCTGTGTATATTTTTCACCAAGCTTACACCAAGTTTAATTTAATATAATACAGTATTATTCCCTATATACATTACATACGTTGTATATTTCATGCAGGTCAAACTGTGCTTAACGGCATATCATTGAAATGGATATCTTAGAAGATATCAGAAATTTACATCACATCTCAGTTGCCAACGATCGGTGGGCGCGTGGTGTAGCGATGTTACATAAGCATCAAATACGATATGTATTTGCCGTACTGTAACGCAGAAGCTGTTCCGCGGGTCATCCAGTACTTTATTAATAGTATTTTTTTGCATTAGTAAACTCGCCGTATCATAAATCTCACCGATCTTCAAAGTCACTTTAATAATTAATAATATAATCGGATTTTTAGAAAAATACATTACATTCTGACCTAAACGAACCAAACGTCTTATAGTCCAAAAAATACGATAATCTTAACTTGAACAATTAAGACCGATACAATCTTAGCCGCTGTAAATTAATTTTTATTCACAGATTATTGCAAATAATTTAATTTTCATATCTTCTTACTACTAACTAAATCAATTATGATAGTACCGTTTGTATCGAATGATAGACCATTAACATCTTCGCTCGTTTGAATATCAGCCTTTCAGGTTTAGCCGCTTGTTCCTCCTCCATCAACACAGTCAAGCCTTCCTCGGCTTCAGCGGCCTCCATATCTTCTTTATTTTTTTCTTCGATCCATTCCCTCTCATGCTCAAATAAGAATCTCAAATGTCTGTGCACAGTGTCCTCTGAACCCTGATAAGTTATTTAATTCTATAATATGAACTAAAGATAAATAGGTACTGTAATGATTCTAAGCATAACCGATACAATAAGTTGGTAAACTATGTTTCTGAATTAATTTTTTTAATGTGACATATATTTGGAATGTAATATTTTATACAGAGATAATAATACACTTGCATTGTTAAAGCCAAGGTGAATAATATCTTCATAATATTCATAATAATATGGTTTAATTTTCAAATGAACATTTCGTTACCTTTAATTTTCAATAGACAATCAAAGAATACGCACAGCTTGTAGTCAGAGTGACGAATTGACTAATTTTTTATAAACACATACAAAGATTTACACGCTGCTTATATATACGTGATATGAAATAAAACCATTTTGAAAATCTTCTTTACTTTTTCCGCTTATTCTGCCAAAAGCCTGGACTGGACCGACTTTGTACAATATATAAGTCATATTATAAAAGATGGAACGTGTGAACGTGATATTGAATCCAGGGAATATGGCAAATGGTGCTCCGCACGCCTTTGTGAATAGCCAGACAGTGTCTTAAAGGGCCAGACTGGCTGTACATGCAGGAATGTTGGTGCCAACACTAATGTATGATAGTAAAAATTGGGTATGGCAGAAGAAGAGTAAAAGTAAAATAAATGCGATCGAGATGAGTGCGTTGAAAAGTATGAATGGATTGAAACTTAGTGACAAAATAAAAAATAGTGTGATAAGAAAACGTAGTGGTATAAAAGACGATGTAGTGACTAAAATTGAGGAAGATATACTTAGATGGTTTGAGTACGTAGAGAGAATGAATAAAAGGAGACTGACAAAAAGGATTTATGAATCAAGAGTGAATGGGAAAGTTGGAAGGGGAAGACCAAGGCATACGTTCCTGGATCAAATCCAGGAAATTCTAAATAAGGCCCAGGTCAAGAGTACTCGTTCCCCGTCGGACTCATCCGGGACACCAGGGCAGAATGCGAAAGCTAATGGATGAAGAGGGTTCCGTTGGGTTTTAGTCGGTATTGCGAGACCTTCCATCGCCGAGTCCCATACTCCTGACTGGTCAGGGTTTGTGCGTAAATTGCATTTCCCAGTGATAAAAAAAAGCTCAAGAGTACTCTACACACGAGAGCTAGTATGAAAGGTTAAATGAGAATGAAAGAGGAAGCAAGGATCGTGGCAAGTGGAAGGACATGGTCTCTGCCTACCCTTACGGGAATGAGGCTTGATGCTATGTATGAATGTAGATATTATAACAAATAAAATAAGCTACAAAACGTGAACAAAACATGTCTATGAATCTGGAGAAAATGTGCATTGAAAAAATCTTTTTGAGGTTTTCTATACACCGTACTATCGTACCGTACCGTACCGTATTTACCATATATTCGTAGCTTCCACAGAAATGGGAAATATAAATGAAGTCTTACTAAACAACAGCAAACCATGAAAAGAATTAATGACTTATTAATGTTAAATAATATAGAATGTATAACCAAACCTCAACAATATGTACGAAGTAGCTGTCATATATCAACAATAAACCGCGCACATTTATCTCACAGTAGCTGGAGTTAACTCCATTTACCGCTGCTTGGAAGATTTTAATCATTTCTTCTTTATTTAAAGCATGCTCGCCAATGTATATCATGCGGATTGCATAAGCTTTCTGCAAAAAACATTCTTATTTAAATATACCTGTATGAAGTTAATACTCAGTTCATTTCTATGGGAAAATACTCTAGATTCCAAGTCTTTGGGCTAGTTACAGCTTATCGTGGTAATACTACTATATATAAATTTCAGATTAGTAATATGTTATTTTGCTTGTTCTTAAAAACAATCTCCACCAATGTTTTATGAAGCAATTTCTATAAAACTACTAAAGATAACTATGTCTTCGCGAAGTATAACTCGTATTATAAATGCGTAAAATAATTAACTACTGGACACAATTACTTAAAGAATTGGGTTACAAAGGTGCTACTAGTAAATCTTAGCAATATAAACAATATAGCACCTGATTTTATATAGCAATTATAACATTATTTACTTACCAAATTAACTCTCTCAAAATTCTCCTCGACAACATTTAAAACACTCCTAACATCCAAATCCGGCAATAATGCCATTTGGAAAATTTACATATAATTCATTGTCATATACCTTAATTTTAGTTGCAAATGCAATTGTAAATATTTGGGACACTGGGTAATTGTCATTCCGTAACTATAGAGACTGTACGAGTAACCACAGACTATTTGTTTGAAAGTGTTTGCTTATGAGTGGAAACATAAGTCCTATTGGGTGTTAGCTATCTTTAATGGTAAATAATTGTATTCATTGATATCTTCAAAGCAGCGTGGTGGGTCAATGTTTCAGAGGTCCCGTGTTCGATCACCGCAATAAATTTTGCATGAATATTCCTTTTGCCGAGTAGAGGTCAGCTAAGAATGGATTTTAGGAAATTCCACCCGCAAGAGGGATCCCGGGGGTGTTAGTTAAAAAATTCAAATTATCACATTAAAAAAAATGAAACTTTAGATTTACAAACTATATCGTTTATCTAAAACTTGATCGGAATTTTTTTTAACATAATGGCATCTATCAAAAGTAAATTTTGGGAAATTCCACCCTCAAAGGGCAGTGCGAGTATGTTTCTCATTTGTAAAACAATTTGCCTAAATTAATGAAAATGCTACCAAAAAAACATTCCACGCAGACGAAGTCGCTGGTTCAGCTAATATAACAATATACAGATTTTACTTTACAGCGAATACATTTTTAAATTCGCAACATATATCAACGCCTAATGCGGTCCAGTAATATATGATTATAATTAATACTTAAAAATAAAAACAAAAATTCAAAATGCCAAACTTTCTTCTATAATCTTAGAAATTTATTTGTAATACTTAATTGTCTCAGAATTTCCCTATACACATTTGACACGGGATACATTATTTTCTTTACATTGAGATTTTAAATTCACTATATCTTGTGAATGCTATGTCCATAATTTTAATAATTTAAACAGTATTTTACAGGTATTGAAGCGATCTTTAATAAATTAATAGGATAAGGATTAATACAGAAGTATGAATAACACGCTTTGATTATTGTCGGCACTTTTATTAACTTTTAAAATGCAAAAAAGTAGTTATAGTGGCACAGCTACAGTAATTGGACATATGGCATCGCTTGTAGATATTAATACGTTGTATAATACTTTAGAACATTTTTTTGTTCTATCATCAATAGCTTCCGCAGCGCACGCGATGGCAGATTTCATGTCACAATTTTATTTACGCCTTGGGTTACATTAGCGCATTTTTATTATGGATCCCTATTTTTTTTACAAAGTAATATAGCCAATGTCGCTCAGTGAAAATACAGCTTTCTAATGGTGAAAAAAATTTTCAAATCGATCCTGTACTTTTTGTGTGAAAACTTTACAAACATACATGCAAAAACACAAATGTTTCCTATTTATAATATTAGTTTAGATGAAATAGCTGTAAGATTTTTTTTCTGGATTATGTTTTATGATTTTGCACATACCCTATGATGTTATCGTCAGTTTCTAAAATGCAAAGATTGTCTGGAGGAAATCGCTCCAAGCGATAAGGCAGCCTTTGTACATATTTTTCTCATATTATTCGATTTTATCTCTTTTAATGTTTTGAACCTTTTGTGTGCATTAAGTAACGAATAAATAAAATGTTTTTGTTACCATCGTCTAGTACATCAGTCGTAGTTATGTCGGTTTATGTCTACCAAAAACAGTTTCCAGAAACTGCTCAAGATATCAACGATTTAAAAAAATAGTGACAAGATATTGGTTAGATCAATCATGCGGGTACATATATTAACTATTATAAAGGAAAGACTTTTGTAACCATTTATAACTTATTAACAAAGTAGCTGACCCACACAACTACGTGTGTTTAAAGTACGGCGACATCTATTTGATACTTATGTAACTTAGCCACACATTGCTCCCAGCGACCGCTGCCAACCGCAGTGCCACCGGCTTTTATCGCTGATATCTTCCAAGGTATCTATTTTAATTTTTTGATTTAATTGAATAAGGAATAATACTGTATTGTCTATAATAGCTTGGTAAAAACACATATTATTTTATAATATGTAAATGATAGAAATGTACTTTGGGTTATCCTTTAGAGTTAAATATATACCATCACATTTTTATCGATCTTTTTAAGACATACAATTCCGTAGTACTTTAATTTGATCTCGAAAGGTTTAGCCATCGTTTGCGATTTAAGCTCACAAAAATATGTTTGACATCACACCACAAATCTTTGAAATGTTCGACTTTTCTGTACTATAAATTCTTTGAATGTATTTAAAAACCTCGTCAAGTTTCATCATCTCGCCTTGTGCACTTAAACGGCTATATATATGTAGTCGTATATTTTGGGTTCGTATTTATGTAAATATATATGTATTAGTATGTATCTGTTTATGTATTTATGTATGTTTTTGTTTGTATGTACATACTACACCTTTCATACACCATCTACCCATTTTCGTAACAAAATTTCTCTAATCCTAAGGTTGCCTAGCAGAAATCGCTACTTAGCGATAAGACCGCCTTTTTGTACCCTATGATTAAGTTATTATATGTATCTATTTCATGTATTGTTTATGGTGTACAATAAAGTGTATTTTCTCTATCTCTCTCTAATATGTATGTTTTAGACGTATAAACTTTCCTCTTGAATCACTCTATCTATTGCTATAAAGCTGAATTAAAAGCGGTTATTTATTTTAAGAGATCTGAGCAAACAGGGAGCTGAAGCGACTTCTTTTATAAAATTGTAGATGTGCAAAATATGTTGTATGACAATTGAAGAAAATGAAAAGTGCTGAATGTAAATACATCTAAAAGATTTATTTCTATCACAGAATAAAACTTATTGGCTATGTTGATTGTTACAATATCACTCATACAACATTGGAGGAATAGTGACACAAAAGTTAAAAAAGTTAACTTTACAGGAAAGCTGTTTGAAAATTACACTAAACAAATGTTTTATATATATCTGTTTTAATCAATCAATAGCATATAGACATTTTCTGGTGTACATTTTTCGCAATTTGAGTTTTAACATAAAAACATCAGATTCCCATTCCAACGTACTGGGGTCTTTTTTTCTTACTCAGGACCGGAAAAAATCACATACTCCTCCTTATATACAAAGAGACCTTTGTACATTTTACGTGATCTTCAGGTAGATGGCGCTATTTCGAAAATAAAATAAATTTATTTCGCGATTCATTTTAACATAAGAAACAATAAAGTAGTCTGTACTCTGCTGTTTCGTTAACTAATATGTTGGATTGTGTCACTTTTCAACACAAAACAATATTATAACTGTGTAGGCGACCTACAAAAGTCTAAATTATTTTTAAAAATAAATCTTTTTGAAATGGAAAATTAAAGACTGACAATTATTTTTAGAATGTAAAAGTTAGTGTAGCAGAAAGTGTTTATTTAATTTTCTAATGATTTCTAATGACCATCCTGAAACCGTTCCAATAAACTTAATTTAAACATTTATTCATTATATCTCCTATTGTAGTCGTTGCTACGGTAGTTATTCCATTTTTTTACATTCCAGCTTGGTCTATTTGAATTCCAATTTGGTCTGTTTGAATTCCAGTTTGGTCTGTTTGTTGTGTATTTTGATTTTCTTTCACTTGACTTTGTGTTATTGTATTCTTGAGCCAGGAGTGATAGCTCATTTGGCACTTCCTGGAATTAATAATAAATGGCACATTTAAATAAATGGCACCTGTGCAGTTATTGAACCTGTGGTAATATGAAAAAATTTCTTGGATCAAATTGTCAAATTATTTGTGAAGTTGCAAGAGCATGCAGTAATAACTTCATCAAAATCCGATCTGCCATTTCAAGAATTCAGTCCCATTCAAGATAATAATATATTTAAGACCTAACTCCAAATTTCAGATCCAGATGGAAAAATATGTGATTCATTGGATCAAATTATAAATATAAACCATTCAAAATTTGACATTTAATAAATATAAAACCAATGACAGATTTAAATCAGATAAAAAAAAATTATTTAATTGGCTTATACATAATCGTTTTTATGAAATAAATGACTTACACATATCAATAGGCCTTTATACATAATGAATACTATGTAAGTTAGCAACAAACAAGTGATAACTTTTACTTATATGAACATTGACCATGTCTTTGTTTATATATAATGAATAAATAAATAAGCAAGGAATATTTTTTTTCAATTGAATTAATTACATAGAAAGAATACCTTATACTCAAGCTTTCAAAAGGTGGTGCATTAAAATTTTTACAATACAGATTCAATTAGCGAATTAATATTTTACAAAATTTATTTGACATCAATTCTCATTTATTACAAGTTTTAAACATTGTTTAAAACTTTTGTGTGTGTAACTTGAGTGAAGGTATAAAAAAGTATTTTGTTAACAAGAGTATGAAATAGTAGTGGGAATTGAAAAAACTGCAAACCTGATTAGCTTCTCTCAACACTGCTATCAAACTTTTAGCCTGTCTTGCATCGTCATTTGTTAGTATTGTATGGGCTACACCTTTGTTCTCCAAACGACCTGTGCGTCCAATCCTATGTATGTAATCCTCAGATGTATTGGGAAAATCAAAATTTATGACATGAGTGACACCATCAACATCTAAAATATGTTTTGAAAAAATGTTAAATACACTTAAAGAGCAATATAAACAAATTCAAATAAAAATATATTCTTATGTTGTAGACCAATAAACCAGTCATACTCAGTCTTCATATGATAGCCTTCTTGGTTTAGGAGTGGAAGTACAAAGACTGCACCAATATTTGAGGCTATGTTAGTTAACTATAATATCTCTTTTGTATGTGCCTATACTCCCCATGAGATTCACTGACGAAATTAGGTCAAGAGAGGCTAATATTCTCAGTTGTTTAAAGGTCAAACAGCATTTTAAACATTATCTAATATAAAAGTTGTCTACAAAGTGAATATATGATAACAGGTAAACAAACAAAACAAATATCATATAAAAATAACAATTTCAAAATAATGATTACTTTTATTGATAATGGATAAATTATATATTGTAGTCTAAACTGGTCACCATTTACCAAAGTTCAAACATATAGGTTAAAGAACTGTCGTATAGGTTTAAACTAAATACCTATAATTATGAACATCGCCTTAATTCGTTTAATAAAATAAAACTAAAGAATAGAACTGTTGGCAATGATGTTTTTATATAAACTGCTTAATAACGAAGTTGACTGTGACGAGCTGCTACATAAATTCTCCATTCAAGCTCCGCGAACAGGTAATCCATGTCAACCATGTAGTTTATTTCATATAAAGCATTACAGAACTAATTTAGGTAAACACTCCCCAATTCCATGCTTGTCACATTCCTACAATGCATACACAAAGCAGGACAAGCAAATGCACATATTTTACGATAGCGTTATTGCATACAGGCACAAAATTATTGACATATTATCAAATCAAATTTAATTGACATAAAATAAAATTAAATTAATTTACGCTAAAGTAATTTAATTCAAATATTGTAATATTTTTAAGCGACATTTTCTAGACATATCTATATAATTATTATTGTTTATTGTTACAGCTTTTAGATTTCTTTCAAATATTGAATTCAGTTAAAAAAAATTTATGCATGCTGTGATAACTTTTACTAAAATGTACATTGACCACAACTCTGTTCAATTAATTTGTATTTCTTTTTATGTGTAAATGTGACATGTGTAAATGTGACATAGTTATCCTAAATAAATAGATAATTATATTCACTACCATACCAGTGATAGTGAAAAAAATATATATTCAATAGCATGTCTACTTCATTATTCATCATTCATCTTGAGTGTTAATTATAATTTTAAAATGATCAGGTAACAACTAAAATTGAGTACCCGAAATGTGTTAATAATTAGGTAGTATAAGAAGGGAATAAACAGATAAGAGCCTAACAACTCTTAATAATGACCATAATTAAATAACTAATAACTCTTAATAATTAAACTCTTAATACTCCAACACTAATATTACCAATATTTATATTTATTGCAATACAAAAATCACACAAATGTTAAATACTTAAGATTAAAAAGCATACCTAAACCTCTGGCAGCAACATCTGTAGCAACAAGTATATTTGTATTGCCACTTCTAAAATTGTTTATTATTGTGTCACGCTGAAACTGTGTTTTGTCACCATGAATACCAGAAGCTTTCCAACCATTTCTCTTTAGTGTTAATGCCAAACTGTCTACAAATCTTTTGGTGTTTGTGAATACTAAAATTTTTCCATATCCTTCACCTGATATTTCATGCATTATCGATTTAAACCTGAAAATATTGATAATAAAAAAATATACATGCATTATTATTATAATGTAAACTATCTATTATTATCCAAAGGATTGACATATGGAATCTTGTTAGGAGACACAGTTACCCTAGGCTGACACAAGTTGTCTTTATAAAACTTATATGCCTATTTAAAAGTCAGCATTATGCTTTTCAATGAAGAAAAACAAAATTAGGAAACCTATGCATATCAGGAGTAATTCTGGTATTAATGTAGCCTACTGCAGTTTGCAGTAGAGCAGAATGGTGACTTTATAGTCTAAAAACAATCTCTTCTAAGTGTCAGGAGGCATGTAAGAAACAAAATATATCTACCCATTCTAGAGAATAGCCTAAATAATAATAACATAAAATTTTCTTTACATAGTTTGTTTTTATCTAGAAGTGTGTTAGAATGGAAATTAACATCCTATGGAAAAAGTTGTTATTTTGGCATGTCAATTTTATTTATTTAAATACTATAATAAAAGTAAGAAATATTATACCTATCCATTTTTTCTTCTTGCTCACAAATATGTATGTTTTGCTTTATATTGTGGTTAGCTGACAACTCTGTGGACCCAACATTGACTTGAACAAATTCTCCAAGATAGTCTTTTGCTAAATGTTGCACTTCTTTAGGCCATGTTGCTGAGAACATCAAAATTTGTCTTTCAAATGGTACTCCTTCTAATGCCTTTCTAATTTGGGGCTCAAACCCCATATCTAACATTCTATCTGCTTCATCCAATACTACATAGCTACAGCGGCTAAGATTAGTGACCTTGCTATCTAAAAAATCATTAAGTCTACCAGGAGTAGCAATCAGTATATCAACTCCATTTTTGAGAGCTTCTATCTGAGGATTCCTGCTAACACCACCATATATACAGAGACATCTTATATCTAACAATCTTTGAAAGTCCTTAGCCACTTCTTCAATCTGTCTTGCTAACTCTCTTGTGGGTGCAAGAACTAGAACCCTTGGGCCCCTGCCTTTTCTTCCTGGCTTCTCTTTAAGCTGGACAACTGCAGGCAATAAATATGCAAGTGTTTTTCCAGTTCCCGTTTGAGCAATACCAACAAAATTTTTACCTGATATAGCTATTGGCCATCCTTGGGCTTGGATTATTGTTGGTTTTGTGAAACCTTGTGCACTTAAGAACTTTTTAATGTAATCCGGAAAATAGCTATTATCTATATTTTTATACGGTTCGGGTATGTCATTTCCGATAACAGTAATATTATTTTCCTTATAGTATTCAGCGTTAGTTTCTTGGGCAGCTTTTAGAGAATAAAAACGACAGCTAACAGTTTCGCCAAACTGAGTCTTCTTTAAACATTTTTGAGCATATGTATAATGATGAGCCCCATTGTTACTTAAGGATATTAAGTAAGTCCTACTTTGCAAAAGCCGTTTACTATCTTGATAAATTCTGTAATAGTAAAAATGTTATTAATAATAACCTAATATAGCAGAATTATTTTAACTTAAGAGTACTTACATTTTAATCAAATCATTGCGGCGCGGAAAAAATTTCGCAATATTTAGTGCCATTATTAAATTTTAAATGCACTCCTTGTTAATATAATGTTAAAATAAAGAAATTAATATTATGTGTTATGAAATACCAATAATATGACTTTTGACACTAAATGTAAATTGAGATTTTAAGGTTATACTTATTTCATAGACTATGGTTGAGTAGGACATACATGTACATGAAGGTTTACTTTTGTCCCGTACAAATTTTAAAATGTAAGAGCAACTTAAATTTGTTTTGTGTAGTACAAAGTTAAAATATAATGTTTGAGAGAAGATATGAGGCACATGCACAACTAAGCATGATAGTTATTGATATATATAAATTGATCCCTAGTGAGTCTTCTATTGATCATCAATTAGCTACAGATGAAAATGAATTTATTTTAGTTAAAAACAGGAAAGGTAAACGCATATTTAAAAATATGCGAGGAACGTTAGAAAATAAGGGAAACATAAGAGTAGTTGAATCACAATGTTCCATATATGTTTCGAGACTGATGAAAACAGTTACCGAGTCCGACATAAGAGAGCACATTAAAGATCGTGGTGAATGTTGTTGTAATGTCGAATTACTTAAACAATTCAAAGAGACTTCTTTTAACTCATTTAAAGTAACAATACCGTCAAGCAAGCTGAACACTTTTCTAGACACAAACTTCTGGCCTAAAGGTATAATTTACCGTTGCTACCGTGAACGTATAACTCCAATATAATTTTGATGGGTAAGTCACAAAAACAATCAGTTTGCATGGTTACATTTAACTGTAGAAGCGTTAAAAGATCTTTAGAACAAGTACGGGATATATGTGATTTTGCTGATCTAGTGGCATTGCAAGAAACATGGCTGTTACCACACGACCTAAATTTTATAAATGAAGTTAACAAGGATTTTGGTTGCTTTGCTAAGTCATCAGTTGACACGTCATCAGGTATTTTAAGAGGCCGACCATATGGTGGTTTAGCATTGCTTTGGAGAAAATCGATTTTTCCCAACGTCAAAATAATTGATTGCGCTTGTGAGAGGTTAGCTGCAATCGAAATACAGTCGAAGAGTCATACATCTCTGGTTATGAGTGTCTATCTGCCGACTGATTCCGAAGAAAACTTATTTGAATTCACTGACTGTCTGGCAAATATAGCTGCTTTAATAGAAGACAACAGTTCTGAAGCCGTATATATTTTGGGCGACTTCAATGCACATCCAGGAGCTAAATTTTGGAAAGAACTTCAATCTTTTTGTATAGACCAGGGCCTTACTTGCGTAGATAAAGAAATACTCCCAAACCAAACACACACGTATGTGAGTGAAGTAAATGCTGCTGAAAGATGGTTGGATCATTGTGTGGTAACTTGTGCCGCTCGGGACACCATTAAATCTATACGAGTTGCATATGGTGTTTATTGGTCTGACCATTTCCCGGTTGTAATAAATTGTGAATTCAAAATGAACCTAACTTCACGGTCTATGAAAAAGAATATAGATGAACTAAAGGACATAAAATGGGGTCTTCGGCATACAAAGCAAATTGAATTATATAAAAGTTATTGTAGTAATAATTTAAGCTCATTATCATCCTCTAATCAATGTCATGATTGTGCTATTTATAAATGTGATCGACACTTATACTTAATTGACGAATATTATAATACTATTGTGTCTGTACTGCAAAACGGTGCCAAAGCTAGTGTAATATCGCATAGTGGTGCACGGAAGCAATCTAAGAAAATTATTGGTTGGAATTACCATATCAAAGATTGTTATCTAAAAGCTAAATTATATTATAACTGGTGGTGCTGTAATGGAAAGCCTAGCTCAGGTGAACTATGTGAACTCATGGTAAGCTCTCGTAAAATTTTTAAAAATAAACTGAAATGGTGTCAAAATAACGAAGAAAAAATTAAACTTGATATCTTGGCCATGCATAACAGTGAAAGAAATTTTGGAAAGTTTTGGCGAGCTACGCGTTCGCTAGATTATTGTACAAGTGTTCCGGTATCAGTAGAAGGTATAAGTAACGGACCTGAAATTGCTAACTTATTTTCGCACCATTTCAGAGTTGATGCGCTACCAGCTAGTATTGACACTAATAATGTTAACATTTCTAATTCAGATGAGTATAATTCAACATGTTTCACGCCAGATGAAATTGCAAAAATTGTTAGTAAAATGGAAAAGGGTAAATCACCTGGAATAGACGGACTGAGCTTAGAACATATTCTATACGCAGGTAGTGAGATATTCACTGTATTATCTGTTTTGTATAACATGTGTATTAATTTTGGTTACCTTCCTAAAGCACTTATGAAAACCATGGTGATTCCTATACCAAAAAGTAAAACTGGTGATCACTCTAGTCTCAAAAATTACAGACCGATTTCTCTTGGAACTATATTAGGTAAAATATTGGAAAGACTAATACACCCCAGTTTAAAGGATAATATGCAGTTAGAGGAAGCGCAGTTTGGTTTTCGTCCTGGTCTCTCAACAGATTTAGCCATTTTTAGCCTGAAATCAACAGTAGACTATTATGTCAAAAGAGATACATCAGTGTACGCGTGCTTCTTGGACTTAAGCCGTGCTTTCGATCTTGTAAATTATGATTTACTTTGGAAGAAGTTATACTCCACAAAGACACCTAAAAGGACGATAAATCTGTTGAAATACTGGTATGAAAATCAGGTAAACAGTGTAAGATGGGATGACGCGACTTCCGACGAGTATAAACTAGAGTGTGGAGTCAGGCAGGGTGGATTGACTTCCCCAGACCTTTTCAACCTCTATGTAAATGATTTGATCGGGGAATTGAGGAATTCTAAGTCTGGATGTCACATAGGGACCACTTGCTTGAATAATTTAAGCTATGCGGATGATATGGTCCTTCTTAGCCCCTCGGTTAAAGGCCTCCGCAAACTGATAGGAATCTGTGAACGTTATGCAGCGTCGCATGGTCTAAAATACAACATCAAGAAAACTGTAACGATGGTTTTCCGCTCAGGCAGAGGTCCGGAAATCATTCCAGTAGTTTACCTTGACGATTATGTATTAAAAAGGGTTGAGCAGTTCAAATATCTAGGGCACATATTAACTGAAAATTTTATGGATGACAATGACATCGAAAGAGAACGCCGTGCTCTGGCTGTAAGATGCAACATGATTGCACGCCGTTTTGGAAAATGTACCGACAGTGTCAAAGTAACATTATTTCGGGCGTATTGCCTATGCTTTTACACTTGTCAGCTTTGGACAAAATTTTCTAAACGTGCAGTTAATAACATCAGGGTGCAATATAATAATGCGTATCGTATTCTGATGAGATTACATCGATCATGTAGTGCATCTGCCATGTTTGCTAATGCCAGAATACCAGATTTTTATGCAATCATAAGATCGCGCATTGGAAGATTCTGGAACAGAATACGAACCTCCGACAACATAATTATTAAGACGTTGACAGAAAATTTTGATTGCTCAATTTTTAAGTTTTGGCATTCCGTGCACCACAGTCCAAATAATTAGATTTAGTTTCCAATTATAATTATTATTATTAATTTTGAATTATCTTACTTTATTTTATTTTACTTTGTATTTTATTTTATTTTTATTAATATTTTAGTTATTTAAATTACTTAAATTTCTTGTAATAATTTATTTCATTTAACTGTGACTGTATCGTGTGTGACTGTAATGGGTATTTACCTGAGAAATAAAGATTATTATTATTAAAAAAAAAATTGCTACTTTTAATGACCATGACTCTGACGTTATTAAAGATCCAATAACTGATATTTTATTAAGTTATTTGTTACTGAAAAGTCATTCTTGCATAGACTACATATTAGATGCGAGAGATTTGACTGATTTAGTATATATAGATACATTAAGTATATGATAGACATTTACAATGAATGAAACAGATGGTATTAAGTTATTAGATTCAAATCTCGAACTGAAGATGAGGCTTCACTTTACCCATTAAGAGGATCAAAAAAATAAACAATATAGTCTTTACCTATACATATTAATAAAGTTTTATTTGGTATAAATTTATGTAAAGTTTGTTCAATAATATGCCGTTTCTCCCAAGTTAACTGAAAGTAAAAGGGGTTACATACTCATAAAAGGTGGTTTGTAGAGAACACTGACTATCACTATCATATGGCTTCTTTACTAGTTGTATTTACTATGATACTCGCTCATTCCATTGTTAAAATATTGAACATAACATTATAACCCTCTCTGAATTCTGCTATTTTCGTTACTTATTAATTTATAAGTAACGTAGCAAATAACGGATATGTCAGTTATCGCATGCTTATGGCCAACACATCATTCGAACCAGTGTCATAACAGCGCGAAAGATGTATGATGCGAAGGCGCGCATTGAATAGTAATAATAAAATTATAACGAGAGCATTTAAATTATAATAAATGAAGTGATACAAGATACTTTTCTAAGTACAATTATTTGTACAAAATGTAAACTAAATTAAGATGTTTATAAGACACGCCTCGCCTCATTTGAAGTAGGACCTTGTACCGGCTCAATGCATAAAAGAACCTACTCTTAAAAACCCATTTTCAAATTATGTCCTACTCAACACTGGAGTAAGTTCCAAAAAAAAACAATGTAATATACTTTGTTATTTTATTAATCTCTAACCGATGTACATTCGGGACTAGACATATTTCACGTAATAATACCCACAACGCCGGCTACTGCGACCTTCTTGGCTGATGCAGACTACAAAAATATATTTTTTACTTTTTAGTGCTTATTAATTTGTTTGGAATAGTTTTTTTTTGATGGCGATTCCTTTTTTGTAAAATTCTTTAAGCGCCGTAACTAACTAAACCACATTATTCATACAATTGTGGTCAACACCGAACTGCGTGTTGCGGGTTCGTAACACCTACGAAGAGCAGATAACGCTATTGTCAATGCGATATGCAAATGTTTTAAAGACAAGATTTTGACATCTTTCAAGATTCCTTTTTTTGTTACTTTTTAGATTTTTATATAAAGGCAAACTAGAATGATAATGGGTTAATAAAGGACAATCAGTGCAACTTAATAGTTTTATTGAACCGGCACAAATATAACATCATACAGTCCCCAAAGTTAGATATAGTACAACCGAATCGAAGTTTCTACCATTGTATTAATCCTAACCCTAATGAATATTTTATTAAAGACCGTTTCCATACCTGTAAAATACTTTTTAATTATTACTGTCGCACATTCCATTGAAAAGAAAATAATGTTATAATTGGACATGGGTAGTAACAGGACAAACACAATATCTATTAATATTGTTACTGTTATTACTATTACACATTAATAACAGGTACCAATACTTGTTATTAAATAATTTTTTAAATAAAAAAATATATGTTCGGGCTATACATACTGAACAATTTCCTTCATGCTTTACAACAAGCTTAGGACTGTCAGTTTATTAAATTCTCAAATGTATTAAAGAAAGAAAAGAATATTATTTTGTGTCTTGAACTGGCGCATTTAACAGTATTCAATTTATTTTATGTACTTAATCGTTATTTACAGGTTTAACTTACAACTTAGAAATTTCATTGATTTTCTGTTTATATAGAGGAAATTAAATCAGAACAATTTAACAATACAATTTATTACTACAAAACGATACAATGGGAACCTCTAATTATTTTATTTACTATTGTCAAAAAACTATCTATTTTTAATTCTACGTTCATATTGAACCCAAAAGTCGCGAACAGAATCTCTTCGCTATAATTTCTCAATCGAAAGTAAATTTTCCAAATTAACCGAAAAATATAACTCATAATACGAAACATAATACTAGGTGCTTCTCGTTTTAACAACAGTCTTTCCAGTGGATGTGAGTAAGATAGATTAATAAGTGAAAGCACAGATAATACAATCCAATTGAAGAGTCACGAATCAACACTGAATAATATCTTCTTGTTAAATTACTGCAATGAAACGACGCTTGCTTGATTAATACTGTTTGTTTTACTTGAAGACCGTTTTACTTGCATTCATATAGGAGATATTTCATCTAAAAATAAATGAAATAAAATGACATATGCATATTAACATAAACTGCATTTTATATTTAACCACAGATTACAATAATACCTTTGTATTTCTTTAATATTATGGATTTGCTTGTAAGATTGTGTTACTTCAAGATAGTTTTACCTATATTCATATACTACATCTTTCCCCTTAAAGTTCATATAAAAAAAATTACACATGCATATTAACACCAACAGCATTTTATATTGAACCACATATTACAAATAGACCTTTGTATTTCTTTGATATTATGGGTATGCTTGTAAGTTATTTCAAGCCGTTTTTACCTATATTCATAAAATGCAATTACAATTTCTATTTTTCTAAACCTTGCCTTCTACTTCTACGTGATACTAGCGAAGTAAATTATGCCAATCTGGCAAAGGAATTTAAAAAAAAAAGCAAATTCTATGTGCCTCTCGTTTTAACAACGGTCTATCAAATGGGTGTGAGCGCGATAAAACCAAAAACTAGGTGCTTCTTGTTTTAAGAAATGGCTGTGACCGTGATAGGTTACTGTGAAAGAATAGATACGATCGAATTAAGAATTTGCTTTTTAAATAGAATTTCTTCTTATGAAATGACTTACTTTAAAATTTGGTTTATTTCCAATAATTACTAGCTGTGTCTCGTTTAAGCTTATGAAAATATTAAGTAAAGACACAGAAGAACTAGTATTGAATACTAGTAAATAGTCTGTTCTAGTATTTCAACGTATGTTGGTTGCCGCCTGCTATCGATATTGAAAGTTTGTTAGCAGATATTTTGACATGGCAAGATCAACTGGCTGCTTTATTCGAATACTTGTGATCAATACCTCTTATGATAAACACGCCGCCCTCGTAATTATAAACTCGGCGTCAAAAAAATCGCCCTTTTTGAAATTTGACTTCAAGCAACTATAAAGCCTATTTCATAAGGTAAGGTATAAGTGTGGGGCCTCATTTTAAAGGTAATTGAATCCTTTAAATAATAATTAAAAAAACTGTGATAGTGATTACTAAGCATATAAAAAACATTTTTCATGAAAAAAGCAAAAACATTTATTCACGCCAAAATTACTTAATTTAATTAATCTAAAAACAACAAAATTAAAAAATACAGTAAAACAAATTCTTAAAACTAAACTTAGAACCTAGTGTTACCTCCCTTAGCCCTAATTACAGCCTCCATGCGATCCTTCATTGACCTCACCAACATCACGATGCGTTCTTGAGGAATGTCACTCCACTCCTCGACGACAGTGTCCCGAAGCACTTGTCGGTGTCCCCTTGAACACAAAGGTAGCACGGGCAGTATCACGAGACCGCACTCGGCGTTTCATATTATCCCAAAGGTGCTCTATGGGATTTAGGTCAGGACTTCTCGCTGGCCATTGCATCACGGGGATCCCAATCTAATTCAAGTAGTTCCGAACAATGATTGCCGTGTGTGAGCGGGCGTTGTCGTGCATGAATGTGAATTCAGACCCGACAAAACCAACATACGGGACCACATGGTCCTCCAGTATCTCTGTAATGTACCGATGAGCAGTCAGGGACACCTGGCAACGTACACCTCCAGTGCAGGAGACGCACACAAGGTCGGTTTTTCCTTGGATTGAAATTCCGCCCCAGAACATGCAGGATCCTCCTCTGTAGTTGACGGCCTCCTGTACACTCTTCTACGCCTATCATTGCAGAAAAGGCATACCCTAGTCTCGTCGGAGAAGAGGACAGACTTCTATTGGTCGAACGTCCAATCCACGTGGTCTCGGGCAAACTGAAGTCTGACTCGCCTATGCTCTGCTGTCAAATTGGGGCCAGTAGCAGCCCCACGGGCCTGGATTTTCTTCTCTCGCAGCCTTATTGTGGAGACTCTCACCAACGTCCTCCGAGCTCCTGTTGCAGCTCAACAGCGTTGGAGAATCGGTTACGCAGACGTCAACACAATATAGCGGTCGTCTCTGTCGGAAATGCAACGTCGTCTTCAGATCCATGCTTCCTGATGTAGCCTCTAGTGTCCTGGAACCGCTGGGATACTCGTTTCACCCGGAAACGGCCTATGTTGACTTGTCGAGCAATATCAACTTGGCGTTGTCCCGATTGCAGTAGTGCTACCACTTGAGCTGCTTCTTCTGCAATGGTATCAATTTTTTAGGGTTTTTTTCTTACTGGAGCTGTTCAGGTGTAACTTCCGTGATGTCCGGATAGCTAATGACCCATAATTAATTTTTACCCCCCTTTTATTTGATTCTAATGAGCTTTTCAGGACTTTTTAAAGACCCTAACGTTTCGTGATTATTGTTTTTATAGAAAAGAACGATACGCGTTTTTAGATATTAATTGTGCTTTCAAATGATATTAATTTTGTTAGCAGTAAATAATTAATCAGCGTAGAGTAAACATTTGATGAGTAATTCATTCATTCTTAACCCATACATACTTTCTTTTAAATCTGTCAAACATTTATCCATAAATAGGTTGAACAGCCATGGTGACGCAACACATCCCTGTCGAACACCTCTTTCGACAGGAAACCACTCCGTGTACGCTCCGTTTATTCTGACACAGGCACTAGAACCCTCATAGAGAGACTTCAATGCTTGGATCAGACAACCGCTCACCCCATACGTAGATAACGTTGACCACAGCTCATTCCTCACCACTCGATCATAGGCCTTTTCTAAATCTACGAACGCGCAATAAACTTTTTGGTGTTTAGCCAAACATTTTTCAGTTATGCACCGTAAAGAAAAGACCTGATCCGTACATCCCATTCCTCTTCTAAATCCCGCTTGCACGTCCCATATTTTCCCATCAGTTTCATTAATCACCCTTTCAATTAATATCTTTGCATACAATTTGCCGACGACACTAAGAAGGCTGATACCGCGGTAATTTTTGCACTCCTGCTGTGACCCTTTTCCTTTATATAGAGGGACAATTACGGCCTTGCTCCAATCTCTTGGGACTTGACCTTTCTCCCAGCATATATTGAAAAGGCAGTACAGCTGAGCTACCACAATCCCGCGGCCAGCCTTCAGCATCTCGACTGACACTCTGTCATACCCAGCAGCCTTACCTGATTTCATACCTTTTATCGCTTTCATGATGTCATCCATACTAATCTCGCTATCACTTNGAAGGTAAAAAAAATTGTTTTGAATTCTGACCAGACAGCTTTTCATGGAGACACTACATACCCACCTGAACTGAAGGATGAGGCTACTACTGGTACTCCCTATAGTATTTTTTCACATTTTATTACATCAGAAATAGTTCAAAGGATTGTGGAAGAGTCTAATTTGTATTCCGTTCAAAAAAATGTGACTAAACCATTAAATTTATCTGAAACTGAGCTAAGAAAGTTTATGGCGATACTGATATACATGTCTGTTATAAAATATCCCAATGTACGGCTATACTGGTCAAATACTGTAGGTTTTCAACCAATCAAGGACATAATGACTGTCAACCGATTTGAGACTATTCGTAGATTTCTACATTTCAACAATAACGAGAAACATTTACCCAAGGAACACCCACAACATGATAGGCTCCATAAGATAAGGTCTATAATTAGCCATCTAAATGAGAAATTTGCTTTAGTTCCTATGGAACAAAAACTCTCAATTGATGAACAGATGTGTGCCACATTGTGGCGCACTTCATGAAGCAGTATTTACCTAATAAGCCCCATAAGTGAGGGTTTAAATTATATGTGATGTGCAGCGCGAAAGGTTATGCTCATAAATTTGAAATATATACTGGCCAAGAGAATGAACGGCTTCCAGATGAACCAGATTTAGGGCCAGTGGGAAATGTTGTAGTCCGGCTTGCTAGAGGTGTCCCAAGGCATATAAATCATATAATTTATTTTGATAATTTTTACACCTCTGTACCTTTAGTTACCTATCTTGCCAAACAAGGAATCTATAGCCTAGGTACTGTGCAATCTAACAGGCTAGTGAACTGCAAACTGCCGGACAAAAAAACAATGATGAAGAAATCTGTTCCTCGTGGAACTTATGAAGAGCAGATGACTGAATTTGACGGTATTGATTTGACAGCAGTTACTTGGAAGGACAATAAAGTTGTAACTTTTCTATCTTCATATGTTGGAGCTGAACCTGTGGGCAAAGTAGAAAGATTTGACAAGGCAAATAAGAGTAGAATTAAAATTTCATGCCCACATATAATAAAGGAATATAATACCCATATGGGCGGAGTGGACCTAATGGATAGCTTTATTGGGAGGCACCGAATTGCAATGAGAAGCCGAAAGTGGTATCTTCGTATCTTTTACCACTTATTGGACATGACGGTAATAAATTCTTGGCTTGTGTATAAAAATTTAAAAACAACTGAAGCCAATTCATCAGTTCTAAACCTATGTAACTATAGACTGGAACTAGCTGAGGTATTAGCCAAAGTAAATAACTCATTTGAACTCTGCAACAAAAGAGGAAGGCCAAGTACCAGCAACAGTGTTGAAATGGAAATACAAGCAAAAAAAAGGAGAGGACCAGCTCAACATATTCCTCCTAAGGACATAAGGACTGATAATGTTGGTCACTGGCCTGGTAATTGTGTTCGTAGCAGATGCAAAATGCCTGGATGCAAGGGATACACGCAAAACAGGTGTGAGAAGTGTGGAGTAGCTCTTTGTCTTAACACTACCAAAAATTGTTTGAAAAATTTTCATATGTAGTTATTGTTGTAGTTCTGCGACAAATGGTTTTTAATAAACATAGCTATGAAAATAAAAAAAACTATTTTTTTTATTATTTTTCACTAAATCTGCATATTCATGGCTCCAAAATATATTTTTTCTCGGTCTAAAAATAAAATCATGCATTTAAGGGTTAACATTCTTAGTTATGACTTCCCTCATTGTTGGTAGGGTTTATATAATGCAGCAGTTTTCTACCACCAACCATACATGTTATAATATCCAAGAAGTTGTCTTCTATATTTTATTAAAGTTTTCATTAAAATAAAATTTTCGGTTAAGAGGGTTAAATCAAATGATATGAAAATATTTCATCGATGAAGAGTATGTTAAAATAAAAAAAAATTACTATTTCAATACTTTATTGAAACAAACTGATAAATTACTGGAATGACAAACATTGAGGGCCGTGTATATCTAGTCAATTACTGCAGAGGACATTTCACTTATATGAAGATTTCTTATAAAGTATTATATAATTTAAATCAGAATCCTCACTAAAATATCACAGTAAAAACTTAAAATTATGTCATGTACTCGTCTAAGAGGACATAGATTGGAAAAACTTCCAAATAGCATTATGTAGGTCAACTTTATACTAATGAATACATTCAAAAAACAGTTAAATTACTCATTCACACACTTTCTAGTTTTATTATTGAGGATTCACTTGTTGGTAATTGTAATACTTCAGTAATCAAATCTTTTATGGCCACCACTGTTGTGTCCACTGCCCCTGCCAAAATTTGATCCCCGTTTGAAGGAACCACCACCTCCACGTCCACCACCATATCTGCTTCTGTTCCATCCTCCTCCACCACCACCAGAGCGCTCAGCCATTGTTTGAAGCTGAGGACTTACCACCTATGAAATGATTATTTACTTAGAACAATTCAATAAATGTTTTAATTAAATGTACCATTTTTTATTAAAATTGTCTCAGCATCTGAGGATGGGATCCAGATTAAGTATATATGGACACCGAAGGCATGTAGCTGCTTTACTGTACCTCATACTTGCATTCATGTCACGCTATTGATGAACGTACCCATGCCAAAGGTATGAGGATATCAAAAACATACACAAACCTATCTACCACCAAAACAAGTGGCAGATGTGATTATAGTTCACAAAACACTGTATACCTTTTAGAGGCTATATAGTGATGCTTTGCCACAGCATCACAAATCTATGCCATTTAAGTACACAAATTTTCTTAAAACTATATTTAATATTTAAAAACAATTATTGACATCATCAAATGTTATGCATTACTGCAGTCTAAAAAATGTATTTGAACTATAGTAAAGATTTGTTCACATACAACTAAGGATGTTTTTATTGGGTTTA
The DNA here is from genome assembly GCA_015832385.1 of Elymnias hypermnestra. Lineage (NCBI taxonomy): Eukaryota > Metazoa > Arthropoda > Insecta > Lepidoptera > Nymphalidae > Elymnias > Elymnias hypermnestra. The sequence continues at coordinate 13,913,990 of JACTOM010000929.1, forward strand.
ATATTGGGATAAGAATTAAGATTAAATATTCTTGTACTTATCCATTTTGAATAACTGAACCTTAAACAAAAAGGTATTTGATTTTGACTATATTGATTGAAACATTTTGCCATGTAGAAGGTATTGAAAAATAGTAGCAACCCACCTGGTTTGCTTCTTGTAACACCGATACAAGGTCTCTGGCTTGGCGGCAATTAGAAGGTGTAAAGAAAGCATAGGACGTCCCTTTGGATTTTGAACGACCTGTTCTTCCAATTCGGTGAATGTAGTCCTCAGATGAATTTGGATAATCAAAGTTTATAACATATTTGATACCATCCACATCTATAAGAAATCAAGGCATCAGAATGCAAATTTAAAAATTTAGTGCAAGAATGTAAGAAAATTTTAAATTGTTAACAAAAATTCATTACTATCTTACATAAAAAGGTAACTCCACTGCATTACTTACATGAATCGAGTTACACAGATATGTACCAAACTAAACATTGCCTCTCACTCAGAACCCTGGAGTCTTGCAATGGGCGCAAATCATGTCGATTTCATAATTAAAATAAACTCATTGCCCTCTTGAAAACTCCAATATGGCCGAAACAGAAAACCCTTGACCTCTTGCCGATCATTCAACTTGTGGTCAAGTTTTTCAACAATGCACTCTTTAACCTTTTTTCTATTTCAATAATTAATGTAACTTGTAGTAGTGCATCACCAGGTTTTCCACACTTTCAAGTGTATCCGAATGAATATACGGACATACTTTCCAGCTTTCCGGCCTCGGTTCCAGTCACAGTGAAAGGCACAATGGAGGCACCATTATAATGACGAGTTATTGCATTCTCCAAAGAGTACCACTGCATCAGACTCTAGTGTTATCTACAAATCCAGTGCAGTAACTTGTAATAGTAATCAAACAGAACACAATAACCTTCCGCCAGTGCCTCTGAAAGTACAAAACAAAGTAATAAACATTAACAATACTGCATTAATAGCAATTTCATTTTCAGAACAACTAAAGAGAACTTTAATAAGCTCAGAATTGAAAAGCTTACCAAGTCCTCTAGCTGCAACATCAGTTGCAACAAGAATGCTGGCTCTTCCTTGCTTAAATTGATATAGTACATCATCTCTCTCTTGTTGAGTTTTGTCTCCATGCATACATACAGCTGGCCACCCATATCTCTTAATATTTCTAGTGATATTCTCTACTTTTCTCTTGGTTTCAACAAAAATAATTGTCTTTGCACCTGGGTCTTGACTTTGACCTATTTCTTGAAGTAATACATTTAACCTAGAAAATAATTTAATTTTATAAATTGGAAATTACACCCACATAATTATTAATAAGTGGTGTATTCAGATCTTCTCAGAGGTAAAATTGTGGATTTTTAAATCAAGATTAGTCATTCAAATGACATTTCATCACACAAATACCCAGAAAATTAAAGACAGTATTCGCATACTTACTTATTTTCTTTCTCATGTTCCTGACATATGTCTACTATTTGTAAAATGTTATGGTTGGCAGATAACTGCATTGATCCCACATTAATTTGCAAATAATCTCCCAGGTAATCTTCAGCCAATTTCCTTACTTCTTTTGGCCATGTTGCAGACCACATCAAGGTTTGTCTATCTGGTCGAATTTGATCTATGATTTTTCTAATTTGAGGTTCAAAACCCATGTCCAACATGCGATCAGCTTCATCTAATACTAAATAAGTACAGCGTTGTAAATTAGTAGTTCCCTTCTCTAGAAAGTCAATCAACCTTCCTGGTGTGGCAATAACTATCTCTACTCCTCTTTCCAGATCTCTAGCTTGTTCCCTCTTTGGGGCCCCACCAAAAATACATGTGTTACGTACATATGCTGCATTACCAAAATCACTGGCAACTTGTTGAATTTGCTGTGCCAACTCTCTTGTGGGTGCCAGAACTAGTGCAATAGGGCCATCCCCTCGCCTAACAGGGGGTTGATTATTAATGTGTACAATAGCTGGTAATATGTAGGCCAATGTTTTCCCAGAACCTGTCTGAGCAATACCAACTAAGTTTTTCCCAGACATAGCAATTGGCCAGCCCTGTGCTTGAATAGATGTTGGTTCCTTATAACCAGAGCTCTGTATAGTTTGCATGACATAGTCAGGGAAATTTCCTTCTTCAAATTGTTGAATAGGGTTTGGCACCTCAACTCCACTTACAGTGATCTCATGTTCATTTCTATACTCCTCTACTTCATATGGTGATCTCTTTAGAACTGAAGGATGTGGATTGTAAAAATCTTTGTTAAATGGCTGTAAAGAAAGAGTATCCCAGTTTGGACGTCTCATATTCTGACCGCCTGAGAATTCTTTTTTATTACCGCCATAACCACCCCCGCCTCCAAACTTAGAGCCACCATTTCCAAATCTAGATTGTCCATTACCACCAAACTTGCCCCCTCCCCCAAACTTCGATCCACCACGGCTATTATTCCAGTTGCCAGACCTAAAACAGTATGTTAAGAGATAACAAATAGAATATTTAAGTCTCACTACTGTGTGCATGCTTCCATACTTCTACTCTAATATAGTTCTGCAGTCTACATACACATTTCCTTACAATATTTTTTCCCAATAAAGAGCAGAGATGAGTTTTTAAAATCATAATTAGGCACAAAGTATATTAAAAAGTTATATGATTCCAACCTTTGAAAGTTATTTTTTTCGCGTTGAACAACAAATTAAACCCTTTAAGTTAGAATCCACGCGTCTCTGAACACCACACATCAGGGCCATGACATCCACAAAATTAATACCCACATAATGAAGAAATCATGATACATAAAGAACGAACTTAAGATACTAAATTAACTAATAAAACATACAATAAGACTAAACGAAATTAATTAAAGTACGTTTTAAAGACACATGCTTAAAATGAATCTGTATACGTTTAAGAAATTTATTAACTTCATTGAAACCAGACATCTTCCACCATTATGGTTATTGATTAGGAAGTTATTGATTCAAACTAAGATTTGGGACATGCGCGCTACTGGCTTACTCATGGCGAGAATTGTACCTATTGAAACGAAGTCTTAAAAATATCTAGCGTGATTATAATCTTAACAATATAGAAAAAAAATGAAATATAATCAATCTAATACATAAAGTAAGTTTCCAACATTCTAAATTAAATTTGATCATATCTGACATTACAAAATGGCAGCTGTAAAATGTTACATTTAAAAATGACAATGTTCCAGATATATAATTAATACTCAGGGAATAAAATTACAAGTGATATTTACGAACTACTTAGTTCGGAAATATCATGAATATAATTATAGGTTATAATAAATTATTTTAGAAGCTGTGGGTTGAAGTTTGTATCAAGAGTATCGATTTTCGGATAAAATATAGATGGGAACTGAAAAATATTAATAAACCACGTGAACTAATGTTGAAATAAAATACTTACATAGCGATTTCTTTAGAGTGTCTGGATGATGGTCTTGATTTTTATAGATGTTGCTTTTCTTTTTATAGCAGGGTCTATCTACAGGAAAACCACAAAACAATTTAATAAATACTGAAATAAATTGAAAACGCTATACAACTTTATTGAAAATACCCGATATTTGAAAAAACAATTATCTCTGATATACAGTTAATATGGCTATAAATGACAAAAATAAGAATATAATAATAAGACCACGTCTCACCTCGACCACTGCTTTTACAAGAGAGACAAAATGGCGTTCGCAATTTTATACATTGATCGACTTGTGAATGAAAAATTGTCTATAGGTTATAATCATTCAATTGTCTTTTAAGTACTCATTAGTCTATGGCGATGAATTCCGTGTATCCAATTAAACAATTCCTTGAGTTGTATTTCGTTTTTTCTTAGAAATATGTGAGATAAATATTGACTAGTAAAAATATATATTTTAGATTTAAAAACCGTCAGAGTAACTTAATAAAGTAAAAACTGCGTACTTTCAGGCAATAAATTTATTAAGAAAAAATAATAAAAGATACGGTAAATTGTATTGAAGATTATTATATTAAGATCTAAGCCATATCTTAGCGTGCATATCGGCTAGGGTTGAGATTAGACAACATCTATTTTCATCCCCCTAAATGTATATATATACACATAATTGTATAGATAATATCCGGTCTTGTGTATCAAAATTTACGTGTGATCCGAGCGGGAGTAGCAAAAGACCTCAATTCATTTGTATGGATCTCAGAAACAAAATCTTCGGAACATTATGTGTGTCCCGTAGCACCTCCATTGGGCGACATACACCAGTGAAATAACATGCTATTAGCAGACGCAAACTTTAAGTGCTTATAATATGTTGTATATCAACAATTTGGAGTTTTGTTATTTAAAACCAAAATTTTTAAATAATTTACGCTTTCATCAAAACATATGAAAGAACTCTTCTAATATTTCAGTTATTAAGTTAAAATTCACACATAGGGAATTTTATATCCCCTGCTTCACCTCGGCTCGGCTAGATTCTAATTCTCGAATTAATTTACATTTATGAGTCATAACAATATGAATTTTCTGTATAGTATTACCACAGATTATTGTTAGTATTACATCTAAACATACATGACAGAATGGTTTTGGGGTATGGAATGAAGTTTAATTTGAAAGGGGAGCGGATCTACTGAATGACATGAAGTTCTTCAAATACTAATTGTAGAAAGTAAATGTTTGCTACACAAATTTTAATTTTAATTATTTAAATACTTCACATACGGAAACTAAGTTTGTGATAAAATATTACTGAAATGGCAATGCAGCCGCATAGTAAAAAGAGAGTTTGCTACTATTATGATAGTAAGTATTACAAAGTTTGTTACCCGCCAATAAATTGATGTCTGTGCTAAAATCTACGTTTTGTATCTTTTTATGTCATTTTAAACATAATTTTTGTTTAGATATGAAAGAGCAATGTGTTTATCTGTAATTATTTAAGTAATTTTGAGACCAAATTCATCTTAAAACTTTTATGTACATATGTAACATGTCATTAAATAGCGTCTGTACCGCAATGTCCATTGCCATTGGTCGGAATGTTTTCGCTCCCCTCTTTCCGTATATAGTACAGACTGAAATATGTCAAGCTTTGAAATGACCTGAGTAATAATCACATATGAATTTCAAAATGATTAAAATGATGTTTATGTGAATGTATTCTTATATTTCTCTTTCAGGTGATATTGGCAATTATTACTATGGACAAGGTCATCCAATGAAGCCCCATCGTATACGTATGACTCATAACTTACTCTTAAATTATGGGTTATACAGAAAGATGGAAATTTATGTAAGTATAAAGTCTTTGTAGAAGCAAAAGTTTTTTAAACTGGCAGTATATATAAATATATACATAAATCAAATATGTCTCCCAAATTACTTTTTACAGATTTCTACTTTCTACAGATACTTCTCAATTTGTCTATCAGTTAATTTAAATCTCATTAATTAATTTGTCGATAAAACTTTTCAGAGACCACATAAAGCAACTGCTGATGAAATGACAAAATTCCATTCAGATGATTATATCCGTTTTTTGAGATCCATTAGGCCTGACAACATGTCAGAATATAATAAACAAATGCAGAGATGTAAGTATTTTATATCATAGTAAATAATAATTATATTTTGAGGTTAGCCTACTGGAGCTATTTTTATGGATTCTGCCTGGCTTTTGATGCTAATACAATCTGAACACAAAACTTATAATGATTGAATAGAAATTAATTTTGATTATAATGAAAATAATGTGTAAAACAATTTTTCTCCTGTTATGGCTAAACACCAAAAAGTTTATTGCGCATTCGTAGATTTAGAAAAGGCCTATGATCGAGTGGTGAGGAATGAGCTGTGGTCAACGTTATCTACGTATGGGGTGAGCGGTTGTCTGATCCAAGCATTGAAGTCTCTCTATGAGGGTTCTAGTGCCTGTGTCAGAATAAACGGAGCGTACACGGAGTGGTTTCCTGTCGAAAGAGGTGTTCGACAGGGATGTGTTGCGTCACCATGGCTGTTCAACCTTTTCATGGATAAATGTTTGACAGATTTAAAAGAATGTATGTATGGGTTAAGAATGAATGAATTACTCATCAAATGTTTACTCTACGCTGATGATCAAGTAATACTTGCGTCATCCGCTAACGAGCTTCAGGAGATGCTAAATATTATGAATGAAGCTTTGAAAGGGAAAGGAATGAAAGTGAATGTAAACAAAACGAAAGTTATGCTTTTTGAACGAGATGAATCTATGATGAATGGCAATATTTTGATAGATGGGGAACAAGTGGAAGAGGTGAAAGAATTTGTATACTTGGGATCTAAATTTACAAAAGATGGAACATGTGACAGTGATATCGAAAGGAGAGTGAATGCAGGGAATATGGTAAATGGTGCTCTGCATGCTTTTATGAATAGCCAGATGGTGTCTCAAAGGGCTAGACTGGCAGTGCATGCTGGAGTGTTGGTGCCAACACTTATGTATGGTAGTGAAAGTTGGGTATGGCAGAAGAATCACAAAAGTAAAATAAATGCGGTAGAGATGAGAGCGTTGAGAAGCATGAGTGGATTAAAACTGAGTGACAGAGTGAGAAATAGTGTGATAAGAGAACGTTGTGGTATAAAAGAAGACGTAGTGACTAAAATTGAGAAAGGTATGCTTAGATGGTTTGGGCATGTAGAGAGAATGAATGAAAGGAGACTGACAAAAAGGATTTATGAGTCAAGAGTGAATGCGAAAGTTGGAAGGGGAAGACCAAGGCGAACGTTCCTGGACCAAATCCAGGACATTTTAAATAACGGCCAGGTCAAGAGTACTCTAAACCGACGAACTTGTATGAAAGGTTTCATAAGATTGAAAGAAGCGAAGGAGATATGCAAGGATCGTGGCAAGTGGAAGGATGTTGTCTCTGCGTACCCCTATGGGAATGAGGCGTGATGCTATGTATGTATGTATGTACAAAAATGTTTGCAAATTAACGTTTAAAACTAAATCTTAACACTTACCAAACATAGTTTCTTCTCACAATCAAATATTTTTGATTTTCAATCACTTTTTCTCTCTAATTTTCAATTGTTAATGATTGACACATTCATTTTTACTAGTATCTCCACTTACCCTAAAAATATATTCAAAGAAACATTGTCAATTATTACAGAAATCCAAAAAATATTAAATTGAAATTTGTGACTATTAACATGGCAGTAAATGTGTACATTATGTGCTAGTACTAACGCATTGCAAACAAAAAACTTACATTATTCAATAGTACAGTAAATGGAGCAATATTTGTAAAAATATGTAGTGTATTTGTGCAAAAATGACACAAATTGGATTCCACAAATAACCTTAAAACTGGCACTTCCCTTGGACAAAGGATCAGCTTAGCTATCCAAAGAGGTAATGTTGCCAGCATTTTAGCAACATATTCTAGGGACAGCAATTTGGATGTGGCTTATTATTTGGTGTTAAATTTGGTTTATAAATTAAATGGTATATATAAGTTAAAGAAATTGGGAAATGACACATTTCTAATGCCTTAATGTGATCATTAACCTATTTGATGTGGCAGCATTTTTCAATGCTGATCTTTCTGTGCATGTGACTGTTACTTATCCCAACAAAATTGTATGTACACAGCAATTGATGTATTGTTATGTTACAACACAAATCTGTTCCCTGTGCTTGGCATAATATAATATCTTCCAAATTAGTTAATAATTGTTGCGCCATAGGCAATACAAAATAATTTGTCTAAAATAAATAATTAATGATCAAATTTTATTTTATTAGAATACTTTAAAATTATAACATGTAAGATTGCAGTGTATAATGATAATTGTCTAAATATTAACATATTTCCATGTAATATTCAATGCACTTAAATAACGACTGGTTTACTCATGTTGCCATAATTTTATATCTACTAGCTTATCCTGTATGTGTGTGTTGTATATATTCATTTTGCATGTGCAGGTACATGCAAAATTCTAGTAGTAGAAATTATAGTAGGATGTTCTATTGCACTTACCCAGTAATTTCATTGGCTACTATCTCCAAGGTTATCTGGAGAAGATTGCTTTAATTGATAAGACCACCTTTGTACACTCTTATCTAAAATTTTGTTAGTGTTTTCTTTCAAAATCAGTATGTGTGTGTGCAATAAGGATAAATAAATATCAATAAGTATTTATGTCTCATATTACAGAGTATCTTGGATTCAGCAATGTCTTTATCTTTGACCTCCCCATATGTTGTTTCAACGTTTTAAAACTTGAATAATATGCCAGTTACAAATTTTATATAACAATTTATAATACACCAGTTGCAGCAAAAGGTTTAGGAGGTGTTCAAAAGAATAGATTAGATTGTTTTTTTTTTGCAGTTAATGTTGGTGAAGATTGTCCCGTTTTTGATGGATTATATGAATTCTGTCAATTATCTGCTGGAGGCTCAGTGGCTGCAGCTGTTAAATTAAATAAGCAGGTAACTTTTTAACTTTAAGTGCCTCACTAAAACTACTGTAAAGATTCATTAACTAATAAAAAAGATGATTTTTGTATTTGATGTTGTAGAAAAATAGGTAATTGCAATTTTTATCTCAAATTTCAAAATTGAGACTTTTTTTATTGGATTGAGCAGGACAATAAAACTTGAGCATTGTATAATATTTGTCTATTAAGCTATATATTCTTATTTTGTATTGGCAAGCTGTTCTTTGAAAGGAATGTTTTGTAGTCATAAGTCTCTATTATTGTTGAATATAATATTGTCAATTTACTTAATAATAATAAAATTAAATTTAATGTCAAAACTTTTTTATTCAAGTTGGTTTTTACACCACATCTTATTCATCAAATATAGTTTTTCACATATTATTTGCCATGTGCAATTTGATGATGACATTTAAGAACATCCAACAAAGAACCCACAACAATCCCAGTCGTGTATTTTTACCATCACCATTACAATGTCATTTTAAAGTTCTCTAAGCAATTCATATATTTCTACAATTACAAGTAATGTTAAAATTATAGTATGATTTGTGATATTTGTTAACAGGCATCAGAAATCTGTATAAACTGGGGTGGTGGTCTACATCATGCAAAGAAATCTGAGGCCTCAGGTTTCTGTTATGTAAATGATATAGTTCTGGGAATACTTGAGCTACTTAAATATCATCAGAGGGTACTGTACATAGACATAGATGTCCATCATGGTGATGGAGTAGAAGAAGCATTTTACACTACTGACAGAGTAATGACAGTATCCTTCCATAAGTACGGGGAATATTTCCCAGGCACAGGTGAGCAATGTTTATTTTCTTTTTATTGTACACAGTTCACACAATAAGGGTGTGCCCTATAAGCTACACAGTATATGTAATTATTATATATTAATGCTGACAGATTAATGCTTGATTGTAATCACACCTGACAAGCAAATTTTACTGGGATAAATTTATTTTAGAGTATAGTGTTGACATTCTGTTTTAATAGGTGATCTAAGAGACATTGGTGCCGGGAAAGGGAAATATTATGCAGTAAACATTCCTTTACGCGATGGAATGGATGATGATTCATATGAGTCAATATTTGTACCTATCATATCAAAAGTAATGGAAACTTTCCAACCAAGTGCTGTGGTTCTTCAGTGTGGAGCAGACTCACTCACAGGTAAAATCATATGTATAAAAATTTTCAGGATGTTTGCAGTTGTGCTCTTCCAAAACAGCTTGATCCATTTATTTGTTTTTGGGGGTATTAGAATAGGTCCTAAAATATATTTTGCTGAACTACATTCACTCCCTTTTCTTTAAGGAATATTAAGTAGCGCAGGTTAACTTGTAATCTATACTGTACTTATGTCAAATTGCTGAAAAATAATTTCAAAACTATTTGTTGCTTAGCTATATATAAACATTCTACAATTTAATATACTAGGTAAAGTAGTCACTCACTGACACACACTGGCAACCACAACCAGTGACATACACACCAGTGGCATTAAGTATACCATCTGGAGCCTGTGGCAAAGTCTGAAACTAGTATAAGTTAAATCACATTTGTTATGAAAATAAAAGTTTTTTAGTGATGATACAGACAGGTGTTAACAATATTATAACATATATATAGCCATAAGCAAAGGTTTTTCATTTCATAAGTTTAGATGTTGTAATTGACAGAGTCAAACATGCACAATTTATCTATATTTTGTTGGTCAGTTCTATCCTATTATGACTATGCTTAATCGCTCACAGTTAACAGTAATTTACTGAACAACTTACAATTACAGAATGTTCAATATGTTTCCAATCATCAGCTAAATAAATTTAGCATTTCAGGCGATAGGTTGGGCTGTTTCAACTTGACAGTGCGTGGTCATGGACGCTGTGTTGAATTAGTGAAGAGATTCGGCCTACCATTTTTACTAGTTGGTGGTGGAGGGTAAGAATTTTTTTCCTTTAAAAAACTTTATACAGTATTAATTCATTGAAACTATATTTTTATACATAAAAGGCACAGAATGTGCAATATTTGATATAGAATCATTAAATAACTTGTTTAATTTTGCTAGTTGGCTATCAGGTAACAGGTAATTAACTTGTTATGGTTCCTATATAGCTAGTTACTGACACAAACATTTAATTTTGATCGTATATCTAGCAGCAGGACTAATGTGAACTTGGTGGGTACTCGCACGATTAACTTTTCCGGCCAAAGGTATAAAAATTTAGGCATAAATCGAATCGATACCAAAAAACCCCAGAACATTTTGTTTGGAAATTAGAGACAGAGTTATTGTAACCTATTGTTGTACATTTGTATTGCTCTTACCTTATCGTGTTTGTTTGACTGAGAGGAATAACATATCACTAGCAGAATAAAACAAAATACGCTAATAATAGAAATGTATATGTTGCGTACCAGCTATTTGGATCTTTTTGTTATAAAAAACAATCTTTTTAAACAATTTGCGCTATCGTCGAGAAAAAATAAGAACGATGTAACACTTGTACTTCTTAAGTTATTAAATTATTATATACATGATTTCCAATCATCCGCTACGGGACAGCTAGATTTAAATAAGCGATGTCGATAAATACATATAAATTACTCCATAGGTACACAATCCGCAATGTCTCTCGGTGTTGGACCTATGAAACGTCTGTGGCTCTTGGAGTGGAGATAGCTAATGAGCTGCCCTATAATGACTACTTTGAATACTTTGGGCCTGATTTTAAACTACACATATCACCCAGTAACATGTCTAATCAGAACACGCCTGAGTATTTGGAGAAGATTAAGAATCGGCTGTTTGAAAATCTACGTATGTTGCCGCATGCGCCGGGTGTACAGGTAATCTTTAATCAATGTAACCTTTTAGCTTTTATCATTATAATACAAAACAATGGAATCGCATCACCAATATCCTGATTTTTTTTATTGCTGACAGGTGATATAGCATTTGACTGTGATCTAACCTTATATTGTTGTTTAAAATGGAAGTGCCATAATCTAATAAAAAGTAATATAACTCTATGGTTTCTACACAGCATCATACCAGGAAACAATATGTTGCTTGCTTCATGTCTATACTGGTAGGGTGGTGACTAACAACCGTAGCCACTATCACCACCAGTCCAGAATGAGACAAATTAGAAAATGCGATTTCCTAAGTTTGCCCTGCTGAGAGTCGAACCCTAACACCTGTGCTAGTAAAGGTAGTACTCTGATTTCTGCGCCAGCGAAGCAATTTGAAAAATATTAATTGAGCTTGTTGCCCAATTGTTTTATGCCAAGGGACGAAAACGGGTTGTCCGTAAGCCACTAAAGTACAGCCTGCAGGCATAGAAATTTGTGTTTTTTAGATGAAATGTGCCTGCACCAATCTCCTAATAACATTTGTGGCCTATCTATAAGATAAGGTTGCAGACCCATGCTTTATTGCCGTTTTTGTACTGTGATTTTGTTAATAAAATATTAATGGTATTATCCAGCATGCTCCTGATATCAGATTATTTTATTTATTATTTCAGACATTTAAAAATATAATATTAATGCTTTATACTTTTCTTTCATAGGTGCAAGCCATTCCAGAGGATGCAGTAAATGATGAGTCAGAAGATGAAGACAAAGTTGACAAAGATGAACGACTACCACAAAGTGAAAAGGTAATTGTATTTGTCTATATGCCAAATATTAAATATTAAAAAGAAGAAAATTGGAGTATGCTTTCCAGTACGCGGCTGATGATGGTGATGTAACGAATGACTCTAAATCTAAAGTTTACTTGGTTCCTTATCTACCTGTTCTCAGTAATATTCATAACTAACTTAGTCAGATTATTTTTGTACGATCATAATTAAAATATTGTCAATACAATTTTTTCATGCCTACGCTTTTTCAATTTGCTTTTTTATAAATACACGATCTCTTTGTCGCAACGGAGTATGCTTCGCTAGAAGAGTTCCTGGCTTCTATTCTTGGCTGGGCAAATTTAGAGTATAGCACTTTCAAACTGGATTGGTGCTCAGAGTAGATTCCGGCTCATTACCAGCAAAGACGTGCCGCCAAATAAAAAAAATTGCGTTACCGTACGATGCTATATAGAAACCAAAAAAGGTAAATTACTTTAGCGCACTTTTATCATCACTTACCACCAGGTGAGATTACTGTCAAAGGCGAACTTGTTAGGATTACAAAAAAATTGTCTTAATTTAAAGCTATATGGCATTTTTAGAATGTTATGTTCTATTATTATTGAATCGAAAGAGGTTTTGCTGTTGAATTTCATCGAAAAAAAAAATTATGTAAGTGCCGTTATAGCCTACTTGTAGAAAAAATTCTGGAATCTGAATGAATAATTTTTTTTCAGGATAAACGTATCACAGGGGATGGGGAGTTGTCAGAATCAGAAGACGAGGGCGATGGCCGTCGCGACAATCGTTCCTATCGAGCGCCGCAACGGAAGCGGCCGCGACTTGATAAGGATGCACAGCCTAAGGACGATATTAAAGGTAATAACTTTTCAATACGAATAACCATTTGAATTAACAAAAATAAGAACTTTTTAAAGGATTTTCGGATATAATAGTGATAGTTGATCCGAAACAGACCATTATCATAATATTTCACGTATAAACATTTCAAATTCGGTGAAATTTTCCAAACTGTTGGTAGATTTGTTACGAATAGACAGACTACATGTCAAAAAAGCTTTTTGTGCCCACTTGAATGAAGAATATTTTAATGTTGATATACAGAGGTAAGCAGCTAGTAATAAACAGATCTAAATAGTATGAGTTGATGGCAGATATGTAACATCCTATTTGTGTTTTTAAGGCGAAGATGCGAAAGACGATGTGAAGAACGTCAGCAACTTGGAGGAACCAAAAAAGGAAGTGACTTCCAATGCCTGATCCGAGCGGTAAATTGAATACCCTTGAACTCTATAATTGTGTGTTACAGAGCTATTGGTGAAGAATAGTCTGTATTCAATGTACTGTTGAGTGTTTATTTACTAAACGGCCGTTTGTGTGCGATACATTGCTGCTTTGAATTGATAATATAAAATAGTTTTTTTTTGGAATGTCACATTTCGAATTATACTGTTTCATTAATAAAAGTACAGTACTAAAAATCACAATTACAGTAATAAAAAAATCTTCAAAATGTATTTTATCACTCGATAATAAAAAATTATGATTCATTTAATAATGAAATGGATGTAAAATTATTATTTGATAAGGATAAATATTTAAAATGTAACAATTTCATTTGATATTGAAAAATCTTCTAAAAGTATTTTTGTCACATGTCCATATATATCTCGTCTTTATTTCTCATAATAAATAGCAAATTACGATAAATTGAAACAATTTACCTATTTTTTTTCTATTTTGATGGATCATTTAATTAAAGCAGTTATATATAGACGAAATTTAGCATAATTATAATAAACTTGGAAAGTCTATTTTGATATGAAAAAGACAGTACTAAAAATTAAAATGTCTATTCAGTTATATTGAATTCAATTTTTATTCGGGATATGTTGTGTCTACCTACTACGGTGTAACTGTAATACAACGAATATGTCGATAAAAAGACTTTTCCAAATCCATTTTTTTAAACTATATATAACGTATTTATTATATTATTCCCACTTACTACCATAATTCAATAAATATCTTGGCGGTTTCCGACACATTATATTCTTCGTAAAATAGTCATTGTTGTTTGATACTAAGTAACAAGTTTTTTATCTTGTTATGATAAACCCTAGTTTAACCTAACGAAACGTAACAAATTAGTCGTTTCAAACAAACGAATATTTTCTAAGTCCCTTCAGTTTCGATTTATCGTGATTGCACTGTATAAAACTTATGACAAAAGTAGTTTTTTTGTGAAGAATTAGATTTAAAGCGTTGGATAGTAACCTTTTAGAGTTTAATAAAGTTTAACTAGGCTTGAATAATTTTTGAAAGAAGTTCAATTATGTACTTGAATTACGCTCTAAACTTTCGAGTAGTACAAAGAGAGATGGAAACCTTAATACTAAGCCTAAGTCTAGGAGGTCTAGAAGTATGCAAAGAAGTTCCTTTATAACTTAGGGGCGATAAGGAGCATTTATGAGATTTTTTTTAAATCATTAACATTAATTTTGAGGTGATTTTTTTAAATTGTAATATACCATACCATATGTGCGTATAATTGGTTTTTTGAAAAAATAAATTGTGATTATCGAATAGATCATATATAAATTTTATTTTATTTTTATAATCAAAAATTTATTTCTGAACTGAGTACCGAAAACACATCAATAGTACCCGAACCAGCCTGAGTATGTGTGACGTAACAATGTCAATGTCTCTTCACAGAAATACACAATGGGTTTTGAGTTTTTTAAAATAATTCATATTTTCCACGTTAAATACTAATATAGCTATGATGGGTTAAAATACATAATAAAATCAATAATATCTCAAAATCCCAGTTATAATTAGGCCACCTGTAGATATTTTAATATGGATAACTGCCAATATGTTGCATGTTTTAAATCTATTTTTATTCCTGTTTCATTTCGGGTACTTTGTATATTTTTTAACATTATTCTTAAACCTAAAAGGGGGCATTTCCCTTCAGTAATGTCATTATATCAAAAATAAACTTAAAACTTAAATTTGTGTTTCTAAATTTAATAGCAAAGATGATAACCGTCTCAAATTGTATAGTTTCATTAGTTATCAGAT
The DNA here is from genome assembly GCA_015832385.1 of Elymnias hypermnestra. Lineage (NCBI taxonomy): Eukaryota > Metazoa > Arthropoda > Insecta > Lepidoptera > Nymphalidae > Elymnias > Elymnias hypermnestra. The sequence goes on from JACTOM010000929.1 coordinate 13,929,280, forward strand.
TGATACGGAATCGGAATCCTTACTAAAAAGAACACTTCTCATAAATTATTAAATTATTAGATTGAATGTATATATCTGTTCGAAAATCAACAATTTTATTTACTTAGGTAATTCCTTTTTAATTTAAACTTCCTCTGTACATTAATATTTCTAGGATTTCTTATATACCTGCATAATGACATTTGCATTTGTATACATAATGACTTGGGTTCTGAAGGACTATAACAAAGCAATTTAGATAAGTTGATAGGGTATTTTGTAAGATTACATACTAATGTAGCATTTTTAAATATATTCAAAAAGTTTTTTCATGTTTCTTAAACCTAATCATTTAATACATAGGCTTGTTACAACATTATTATTAAATTAAGCAACACACAAGTTTTGCTCAATTTTTATTTATAAATACAAAGTAGATGGGCTATTCTTGGTATGGAACTAACGTACTATATGTAGATATTATCAAAATAAGTGCAATAATTTCAATGCAACATTTGAAGTATTTCATAAAGTCCAAGAGATGGTCACTTCAGGCCATTTAACAAATAAACTCAAAACGTTCTTATATGTTGTTTGTTTTCTAGTTGCACATGAAACCTAACTACTAAATAACTTAAAGTACTGAGTCTCATGCCAGGTGTGCCATCAGACCCCAGTTCATTTGTAAGGAAATCTGAAAATGTTATCAGTACATCACCTGATACCGTTGAGCTTTTATGAGACGACTGAGCGACATCCAGTACGTACTCTTCTGATATACAACGTAGTAAATTAAAAGTGATACATTTCAAATCCCCCGCCTCGGTCCGGCTAGGTTAATATCGGGTTAGACTGACAAGATTTCTCGTTTTACATGCGTAACAACATATCGTCGTCTTTATTTATCATGTAGACCGAATGTTTAGGTGTCAGGAATAATATAAAACACCCTATAATAGGGCACGCGGATGCCTTTTTCTCCCGTGGTACAATTGTTTCTAACTTTAGAACGAAAAGTTCGATCTTTTTTCTTTTCAATCAACAATGAAAAATTTAGCGATCGTCTCGTGTTTTAGGCTGTCTTTGACGCTGGAAAAAGCAAGTCGTTGCTAGGTTACCGAGGAGGAATAGTGAGTTTTGCGCATGTCAGTGGAATCTAATCGGGAGAAAACGAGTCACTTCAAAGCTCGTAGACAAGTTACTTTCGAAGATTTGTTAACGCTCAAAGAAAGGAATGGGAATGACGTTTAATTTTTTTGAGCGTTAGCAATCTTCGAAAGTAACTTGTCTAGAGGCCCTGTTCTATTTACGGCGGTCTTACAGCGAACTTTTCATCCTCTAGTGAGAGAGAAATAATTTATGGTAAATAAAAGTACGAAAACAATTATTTATATTAATGATCTTTTTATATTAATTCCTAAATTCGGTGAAATAGATTTAAGTATATAAGGCGTTATCCTAATAGCATAAAATGACCGTCGTTAAAGCCAACGATGCGTCCAAAAGGGCTATTATGAATCTTTAATGCTATCAAGTCTTGAACACCGTTTTGCTTCATTGTGATTCATATTGATTAGAGTTTTGACATATTGTCTAATTGGGATTATTATTACAATCACAATCTTTAATCATAAAATTTTATTATGTAATACTGTTGTGCTAGTTCTGTATTTAGAGCTATTAATGTAAGCATAATCGCTATAGTCACATTGACGATTGATATAAGTTGATTCTAACGAGATAAAACCGTCAAGAAATTCAGTAATGACTTTTAACAAGTTTTACATTAATGACATGTAACTCATAAATTAGTTGAACTGATATGCTTTATCAAAATATTGCTCAACTGTATAACAAGTTTCACGTGTAAATAAAATAACACTAATAATGATGGTAAAACCGACTGACTTTTTTGAGCGTTCTTTTCAGAATCCTTGGAACTTCAGATTTTAAATGGTTCTTTATTATCCCCATCAGTTTAACCCATTGGAAATGATATGTGGATATAGGCTGTATTTGAAGATTCAAAAATGCTGCAAAAGCCTATTTGAGTAGACTTTTGATTTAATTTGATTGAGATCTAAATGAAATGAAATCTTTATTTGCGAATATGGGTCATATACTAATATAAATCCGTATTAATCACACAATCATAATCCTTTGTTTGTTATTATAATTTGAATCTTAAAAAAAATGGGTCTTTAATTCAATAAAGACTGCGAATCATTTTATTTTGTTCATTGTTTGTTGTATATCATAAACCGTACATAAACTGTGATGATTGGGCCACTCAAAATGCATCTTGAATTATATTGACGCAGGAAAACAAGCGCATAGTAAAGCGCAACATATTTTTTAACAAAAGATTAAGATAGTACAAAGTTAATTTATTTATCAACAAAATATAAATATAATGTGTCAAAAAAAATCACTGTATATATGCCGATAAATACGAAACTATATTTTTTTGATTTAAAAAAAGACGTACTACATTTTGGCTTTCTAGCGTCGATGTCAAGTGATTATTACAGCGATTAAAACACGTCAGTTTATTTAATTACTAGTTTAAATTAAACCGCCTCTTATAATAATTTCAGAAAATGGTAGTCAAAATAGTATAATGGTTGATATTAATGATTTTGTAATGGCCCTTACATTAATATAATGGTAATATCTCTTACAATAATAATATAAAATAATGTGTTATTTGAACGGGATTAGGCAATCCCACCTGGGCACGTTAGTTCGCGTGAATTTTGCATTATTTTTGTATCTAGATTCTAGTTGTCTCATAATTATGTGATAAAATTTAATCCTATTTATAAGGTTATATCATTTTGTTTTACATATTGAATGACAATTTTGTATTGAGAATAATAAAAGAAAACTCGTTAAAAACTGTATTTTGCCGATATTCGACTCATGGTGATCATGATCATGGTGGTCACCGTCCATATGACTAGGTCGAAATATCGACAATATATAAATGCCAATGCGGTATGTACCCGTTAATACAGTTTACACAATGTGTTTGAACACCGCTCCCGAAAAAGAAGACACCATCAGCCGCGCGCGTCCGTGCGTACGTTGACCCGTGCGTCAGCTGATTTTGCGTTAAATTCCCGTTTCAAAAAGGTAAACTAACATGATGGAGCGTAAATAATGCTAATAAAATTATGTTATTTTAAATCAGGATCTATTTTTTCCGTTCCATCATCAAAGGTGTCATTAGTACTATGGTCTGACTTTCTTTTCATGAGCGGTGCCCTAACACCTCGTGTATATGTTATTGAACCACAAAAATTTAAGTTTGATTGAAATAATTAGGATAATCTTTGTATTAAAAGGAATTCGTTTTTATTATGCAATGATTTCTTCTGATAATAACACGGTTGGCAATAAACATTTATGAGATTTGTCATTGGTGGCAATTCTATAATAATGAATATCCTTCAATGGTCACGCTGGAGAAATGGTGCGAGTAATCGATTTGTTAGCAAAGTTGTCGCTTCGATTCCCAACAAAGCAAATTTAGAAAATAGTATTTTCTAATTTGTCTAAATTTAGATTGATACGTGGCTTCGGTCGTGGCTAGTAACCACTCAAAAAAAAACTGCAAATCCATCAAGAGGCAAATTATCTCTTATCAGGTTAGCGCGATTCCATGTTAGAGTGTATAAACACTGGCCATCAGGTGAATCACCATCAAGTGCTAACCTATAAGCAATAAAAAAATTGTACATTATAATATTTAACATGGAAACATGAGCAACGTCAAAAATAGAATAGCATTTTTCTAGCAATCTCCAAAATCACTATTTCATATACAGACTTAGTTTACAGACTTCCAATAGACCGAGTTGTTCTCAGTATACAAACAATTGAGTATTTGTCTGTATGTATGTATAATCAAGTCTGAAAATTTATGCTATTGCTTTATTAAGTTACATGTCCATTTGTTTTAAAGATTTTTATGTGAGGCTTGACTGTCCAAAAACTCTTGTATCTCCAATAAAGCAGATTGATGCTGGATATTTTATGAATATATATGACGTAAAAGGAAAAATCTTTTGTAATAAATGAAGTGTTTTAACTATTTATTTTAAGTAGGTTTTACTACGCCTTCCGTTTCTTAATAGCGGTCGATATTTGAAAATGTTCGTTTGGAACAGAATTAGATAAGACTGTAAATAAATGATAATTTTATTTGTTGATTACATGAATGTGTCGAATCACGTTGTTTTATTTCAAAATCCATCATCTCCCCCTTGGGATGTGTAATTTGGTTTACGATGCCTTAAAAAAATAGCGAATGTGTAAAACCTTGTAAAAGTTCAGTTTCTGTAAAAAAATAAGTCGTCGTCGTCGCTTCCACCGATGGACGTCCACTGCTGGACATTAGGTCTCACGTAATGACGTCCACAAGGCCCGATCTTGCGCCGCCTAACTTCAGCGGCTACGGGCGACCTACTTTATGTCGTCGATCCACCTTGGGGGTCTCCCTACACTGCGCCGTCCGGTGCGGGGTCGCCACTCCAGCACCTTCGACCCCCAACGTCCATCGGTCTTTCGGTCTATGTGCCTCGCCCATTGCCACTTCAGGTTCGCGGGACCAGGACCTGGAATCGAATCTAGGAAATTTAAGCTACCTCATTTTGACATATATGTTGTTACTTGCCCGTGCAAAAAATTGTTATTTTGACGAACAAATGAGGGCAGACGGTATGCATAGCACCAAAAAGGATTTATGCTGCAAGTTGATTAGTAGTCGGCACGTTAATACTGGCAAAGAAGTCCAAAATATATTTAGTTTTAAAAATTATAAGAAAACGATTTACGTTTAACTTATGGCTACGTTTAGGAGATTTGTTGCTTTAAGGCTGTTTCTAACTAGGAAGAATTTGATGAGTAAATATATAATTTTATTGAAACAGAGTTATTATATTTTGCTGTATCATAATACGAGGTGTGTTCAAAAAGTATCGGGAATTTTGTGTTTTTTCAAAAATTATTTATTTATTCATGAGTATCTATTTTGTCCCCTCCAAAGTATATATCCCCATGAGATATTATACACTTGTGCCAACGGTTTTTCCAATCTTCGAAGCACTTCAAAAAATCATTTTTTTTTATCTTGTTCAGCTCCTCCTTCGATGCCGTCTTTATCTCGTCAAGAGAAGAGTAACGTCGTCCTTTCATGGGCCTCTTCAGTTTAGGGAACAAGAAAAAGTCACAGGGGGCCAGATCTGGGGAATACGGTGGCTGCGGCATCATTAGTGTGTTGTTTTTGGCCAAAAAGTCGCGCACAAGCAACGATGTGTGAGCAGGGGCGTTATCGTGGTGCAAAAGCCAATTTTTGTTCTTCCACAAATCCGGGCGTTTCTGGCGGATTGCTTCGCGCAAATTGCGCATAACTTGCAGGTAATATTCCTTATTGACCGTTCTTCCCTGTGGCAAGAACTCATGATGCACCACGCCCCTGCAATCAAAGAAAACTGTCAGCAAAACTTTCACATTCGATCGAACTTGGCGCGCTTTTTTCGGTCTTGGTTCGTGCGGCAGCTTCCATTGAGATGATTGAGCTTTGGTTTCCACGTCATAACCATAAACCCACGATTCGTCACCAGTTATGACCCTCTGGAGCAAATTTGGGTCGTCGCGGACAGAGTTTAACATCTCATTAGCAATGTTCATGCGATGCTGTTTTTGGTCACAATTGAGCAATTTTGGTACGAATTTCGCGGCGACCCGTCTCATGCCCAAATCATTGATAAAAATCGAATGGCACGAGCCAATCGATATGTTTAGGTCCTCAGCAACTTCTCTAACGGTGATTCGACGATTGGCCAATACCATTTTCTCCACTTCATTAATTTTTTCGTCTGTTGTTGAAGTGCTCGGGCGTCCGGCACGCTCTTCGTCGTTCACATCTTCTCGGCCTTCTGAGAACATTTTGTACCACCGATAAACGTTGCTTCGGTCCAAGGTAGCTTCTCCGTATGCCACAGTCAACATTCGGAATGCATCCGCGCACTTAATTTCGTTTTTCACACAAAATTTGATACAGGTTCTTTGATCCATTTTTTTGAATAGGTAAAAATCGAAGACGATCCAAAACACGTGCAAGCAAAGCAGCTGTCAACAATTAAATGAACATTCAAAATGGCCGAGCTTGTCGGCATAAGTGAGAGACATGAGTACCAACATAACGCCACAAAAAATTCGAAATTCGAATATACGTAACCCGCGAAAATTCAAAATTCGCGATACTTTTTGAACACACCTCGTATATTAATTTTCTACATATATTTATTTAAATGTATGTTCGTCTCGCCCTATCCCAGTTAAGTCCCCCATGTCAAGTGTACGCGAAGTAAAAATTTAATTACTACGTATACGGAAGGAATAAAGGTTCTATACTTTTTTAAATGATGTAATTGGAGACGGAGACGAAGAGGATACAATCGACCAACGGGCCAAATGGACTGTATGCCTTTAGAATGTAGATTAAAGAATTAAGAGTGCGGTGTCTGCGTAAGACGTGATATTAGAAACCTGAAGCGTCGAGCTCTCCTGCTACTTCTAGAAATAAGTCTGTGCAGGAGCGTGGATGAGGTAGCGGTTTACACAATCACTTAGTCTACACGGTCAGCGCCTCACACGTGCGATAATTCCGGCGGTTTTCGAAGTACTTTCGGTAGTCTAGATGGTTAGCGGAGCACTTGCATTTGTCTTCTATAAGACTCGTGCGGTATTCCCGGCGCTAGGCGGAAAACATCTTGTCGCGGCGGTTGCGAAAACGTGTAAGCACAGGCGAGGGCAAAAAACATTATTTCAAGGCACCATTAAATGTAACCCAAAATATGGCTAAAAGGTGGCGTCACTAGTTATATTTTATTTATATCTAAATCTTATGTTACCGCCAGACCATACGTAGTAAATGATTGTACGGGTAAAATAATCGTAAGGGATTTTCGGAACGTATACAGCTCTAATATAGAAAACTCCATAGCTGGGCTGCTCGGCGTGAAGCAAATATTGGACAACCCATGAGAGTGATTTGTCAGCAGCCAACATGTCAATTACAAATACACGCGCATGGTCTCATTTCTGGTGACAATACAATATATAGCTGGATGGTAAAAGAATTCTAATTTGTTCTGTGCGTTAATTATTAGTAAACTATTTGCTCCTAATTAAAAAAGAAGTTTTTAACTGAATTATCTAAGATAAATGAAATTAGTAATTTAGATTCATTACGAATTCTTTTTGTTCCGGTTAAGTTTTGACCAGCTTCTTTATTTATTGATCCTGAGACGGTATGAAGTTTGTCGGATCAGCATGTACAATATATAAACTTCATGCATCTAATTAAAAAAAAGATTTTAATTGATTTATCTATGATAAACTAGACTGGACGATATTCGATATTTATTCTTAGTTACTTTTTAACACAATTCAAAAATGTGCTTTATATTTGTTAGGTAATAATGATAAATAAAACACCATATTGTTGTATAATATATTGTAATTTAAAACAGATTATCACAACGCTCTAGACATAAATTGCACCATAAAATAAAAGTACCTAAAATCAGTCTGGTACCAAAGAGCTATACGACATCAAATAAAATGGAATGAATATAAAAATACTATGAAATAATTTAGGATTAGTACATATACATACTATACACCTACATCCAATCAATAAATTTACGTACATGAAAATTTAATAAAATACAGCCTTATATTCAAAAGATAAATGAATAATAATTGATTTTATAATTAATAAATCTAATGAACACTTAAAACTTACGGAGGCGAGACTTACACTCGTAATCGTAAAAGTTAACTATACGAATGAAAACGGTATTTTTAAATCCCTATGAATTTCATTAATAATCACATTGGATAAAAATATCGAACTAGTTCATCGCTAAACTGTACACGTAAGGAATGACAAAAGTGGAAGATATTATTATGAAAAGTTTGAAGAAATTTTCGTATCAATTATACATACAATTATGAATTATAAAACAAATTGTGCGTTTATTGTAGGCCTTCAATAATATATGACTAGCAAGACCAATTATTGTTTATTGGCTATTCGTATTCTTATATCCAATAAAAAAATCTATATGGCACACAAAATCCTGTGATACCAATCATATTTAAAAGGTGAAAAACAAAAATAACAGACGAGGCGTGATAAGAATTGAAAATTCTTTAAGTTTGCGTTTTTTTCTCTTTATACACTAGGCTATACGTAACGTCATTTCAACCTCAATTTCTTTTTAGAGCGGTTACAATTTTATATATAGGGCGTCCATTACGCGAGACCTTGAGGGGGCATCCATTAATTACGAGCAAAGGGGTGCGAGGGGTTGAGGGTAAAGGAGGAAGAGATTGGGTAAGATTATCTCTGCAAATCTGGCGTAATTTTTATTTTTCAAAAAAAATGATATTGTATTATAAAGAAAGGCGTCACCGAAGACTGAATTAGAATGAAACATCTACAGCGGCGCATGAAACCGATGCGTCACCACAAAAGATTCCTCTTTAAGATCTCACGCAGTTAATGGATGGCTCCCTTTAGGATTTATTGGATGCCTCCTGGTAATCGAGAAACCAAATGAACAATTAAGATAAATATTTAATCATCTCCAGCATAACATTTCGGAAATCCTACTCAATTGAAGACAATATACACGGGATAAAAATATGATCCGCTAAATTTGTAAATAAAACAATAGTAACTATTTATTTTGGTCATTAGAAATGAACAAAAGCGAATTCATCCCATGTTATGATCGGCTTAACTATCGTCTAAATAATACTCTTAACTCATCACAGTTACAAAAACGAAAAAGAATAATTAAATAAAAATGGTTACAATACATCACTTGATTATGACTTAAAATAAATCTAATTGAAGTTTTATTATTAGAAGTGAAAAGATATTTCTTATTAAGTGCAACGATTGATTTTCGAGACAAAGTTAAGAAATTATATTAACCCTTTCAAGGCTCCTGATGTACCGTAACTACCAGTAATGGTATACAAGATTAAACTCTTTCTCCGCGACTGGCGTATTATTACGTCTTAAGTAAAACGTTCTACCATACACCTAGCGTCTTATTCCGTCTTAACAGTCGCTCTCATATACAAAAGGGTCAGTTTTAAAGACCGTTCTCGTATGGAGGTTTCGAACTAAGATGTTCTATGAAACAGGATATTAAAATCCATTATACATAGACGTGTAATGCGTTAGTAGATATTAGTAACAAGTAGTAACCAGTTGGTTTGTTTTGTTAAGTGCATCAAATATTATATAGAAATTTGTGTTAACATAAAGACATTATTATACCTAGCATACTTTTGTTATGATCTGATCTGGTCAACACTGTCTCTATCTCATAAGAGAGATAGAGAATGAATGAATTTGCTTAGCATAAAAAGGTTATAATGAGCCAACGTTTAATAACAATTCTGTCATACATGATTTTTGCAAAACTTTAAACGTTTACTCGGGAGAAGCCTCTTTGGTGCACCGCTCTTACTGGTTTTAGCGTGATGATATTAAGACTATAGTATTCCTTGATGAGTGGGTTATTTTACACTGAAATATTTTTCTAATATTTCCTGATATTAACCTGTTTAAGCAAACAAACATAGCAAAAATGATAAATTGAGAAAAGGATAACAAAATAAAATTTGATAATTTATTTCAAAGAAATGATTTTGTTTTGCCTATGGAAACACCGATATTTATTTTGGAAGACATGACATACCAACCGCTGGGAGCGAACATCTATGTTGAGACGTAATATCACGCTTGTGGTTCTACAGAACGGTTAGCGTAAAAAGTCGCCCGAAAGGAAAGCGCTATATTATACAAAAATGGCGTTGCAGCGAAAGGGTTATATGTTCTCCTTGATACCACTATAGAAGCTTATCAAGAAAACGTTCATACAAGTTCTGCTGTTATATCTACGCTGGAAACTAAACACGTAAATCAAAAATCTCACTTTGTTTGGATGCTTGCGAGCGGCGGGTTGGCCTGCGACTTTTAGACTACACACATAAATACATAAAATATGAATATAGTATTTATATAGATTAAAGCATTATGTCCAAAAATGATGACTCATTTTTGGACATAATGCTTTAATCAAATATGCATATATTTTATTAAAGCCTTATTTGCGGGTCACTACGTGTTTGTTTTCCTACGTCGATATAAAAGATAACTTTCAGCAATATAATATATTTTAATCATAAATTTGTCTAAAGAAATAGGTTCTTGAAAGGGTTTAATCATATTGTATCCGGAGTTATAGACTAATGACCTCTTTGAGGCACGTTTATAATGGGTTTACTAAAAAAATCCTTATGGTCTAGAAAAGTATGTAGGCATTGAATTTAAATCCTTATATTACTTGCATTTAGGATTTGAATCCAGCCTAAGAGTGCATGTCAATAATAGAGTTTATAAAGAGGTTCACACAAATTTTTCTCCCTAATTACCTGTAACAATATCAACGCTAATTCTAAATTTATTTTAGTACTAGCTGTTAACATCGGTGTCATTTGTGTAGTTCTCGAAACCGTAGTAATATAGGAAAATCAATTTTTTATTTATCACGTAAGATTTACAAAATTCTTGAATAATCTGATCACATACAAAATGTCATCAAAATCCGTCTTAGCGTTTAGGTGTTCAGACACAAATGAATAATAAACTATCTACTATCTTAAAAAAGATGTGAAACAAGAATTTTCATTATAAGAATTAAACAGTAAAAAAAATTGTTCCGTAACTTTATATGTCCAAGAATACAGCGCAATTTTTAATTACAAAGTAATACTTTTTATGTTTATACAGGCTTTTAAACAAGCAATTCAAATCGTTGATTAAGTCAGTTTAAGAGTTAAGCTTGCTAATAAATTGTTTAAAGGCTCTGGGTGCTAGTCCTTTGGAGACTTCATAAACATTTGGTTTTTGAAAAAAAGAATTGTGCTAAATAGTCGCTCACATAAAGTAACTGGTTTAATTTTAATTTTGTCGTTATAATTATGAAATTAAAAACGAATATCGAACACGCCGAGAGCACCCTAACTAGAGTGCGTGTGACGTCACAGTGTTATTTCCTCCCCTAAATGGTATACAGTGTTTTAAATTTAATTACCAAATCTTCGATTGTTTTCTTAACATGTTCGTAAATACATAATATTATGAAGTTAAGCATGACAAACAATCCTTGCGCGATCTTTTTTTATTTTTTTGTTGGTAGTTAACTAAAATACTGTTTTTAAACGATTTTGGCACCAACAATCAATATTATTTATAATTAAGTTTTAACATATGAAAAAAATCGTTTTTATATTTATTCAAAAAGCCAATTCGATCATCCAAATTTGCTAAGGCTGATACGCCCTTTTCTCCATTGTTCCATAACTAATGTTAAAACCTTTAGAGAAATAATGAAAATTATTTGCACAGATAAAAATTGAGGTAACCTAATTAAATAATTTTATTACAACAAAATTAAATTTTATGTCGTATAAAGAGGGTCGCCGGTAGCCGCTGGAGCCAGGCGGCGCAAGATCGGGCCTTGTGGACATCATTACGTGAGACCTATGTCCAGCAGTCGACGTACATCGGTTGAAGCGACGATTACAACAAAATTCTGTTATCTCATATTTGCTTTGGAATAAAATTAAAGATATTGTTACAAATTACTAAGCAGAAACACGTGAAATTTAATAAAAAAATAGTTGACGGTTGTCAACTATTTTTTTTTCAGCAAAATATTCATTTCAATATTGACCATGCACTCTTATGCTTTTAAACAAGTTGAGCAATTGACATAAGACAAATCTACAGTCGAACCTGGATAGAAAGATACCTCTTTAAGAGAGAGTATTTGTCTGGACCTGTCATTTCAGCCTCTAAAACCCCTACAAGAGAAAGATAGAGATAGAAACCTCGATAAGACAAATTCGTGAAACTGAGACTGGTAATGGTACTGATCTATACGTGTAGTTGATATTTATTTATGTTTATTACATTATCACGTGAATGTGTTTAATTTGAAGAAGGTGATGAAGTTCAAAGTTAGTTAGTTTGACTTACCAGATTCCACTTATTATGAAATTATTAAATCAAAAGGCTCTAATCATGTCTCGGACAGTCAGGGTTTCCCGAGATAGAAATCTGGCTTCAAACAATTTATATAGTGCATTTTTACTGTATCATCAATTGAATCTCTATGAGTGAGAATGGGCATCTTTGTACCTCTATAAGGTAGAATCTCTGGTTAGAGCGAAACCTTTATAAGAGAGAAATATGTGGCGGTCCCTTCAACTCTCTGCTATCCCTGTTTGACTGTATATGCATATATAATGTATAACAGTGGCATATTTTCATTTGGGGCATTGTCACCACGTTGGGTACCAATATTACAAAAAAACAATCTTTTGTGAAAGAAGATTTGTGACCAATATTGTGTATCGTAATGCATTCAACGTAATAACCGCAGAGACCCATGTGTTTACATTTCAATGCTTAAAGATAATTTTAGATTGTGTCCGTAACTTCGTCTGAGTTATTTTTAGAGGTCGGTAAAAAAAGAAATGCCTATTAGTGCCATCTACACAAGACGCAGAATTCCGAAACTGCAGCGTCTCATGCATGCAGTATCTCATGCATGGAGATATCCGAGTATTATGGCATCAAATTGTTGATCTTGATTTTAACTAAACAAACAAAAAAAACGTCAAAACCGGACCAACCTCTTTCAATGTCACAGACCAAGTCGCAGGAGACTAGTGTATTTTCTTTTGTGACCATTTGATAATAAACGTTTTTCGTCCCCCCTCTCCAATTATTTTACAATATTAAAATAGGCCACTGGTAACGTGTCTTTCAATATATACATATTTAGTTTGTCCGATGCCCGACAAGAGACATACGACGAAAATAGTGAATTCCGTGTGAAGTAACTACTGTCTACGGTTAGTCTAACTGGCACAATAGTGAGCATCAGATTAGTCCGTGTCATTGTTAACCCTGCTCAGCGTATCACTATCGCTTAATCACATTCGCTTGAGAATTGCTCAGGCTTCCGTGCCTTCTGAAATTCATGAAAAATATATATTTTTAATCAAAAAAAAAAAAACGCAGTTCCATTATCCACATACAAGTTAGAATACACATTGTGGATACCTTCCGATATGCAAAATACTTAGTCAGCAGATCTCCCTTCCATGTCGGTTGAAAAATAAACAGTTGATAACTTTTATAACTTAATCATTTACATGTAAACTGTGGGTGTGCATCTGCACGCACGTGTGTACGGAAGTATGCGCATGGGTCCGTGTTTATATGAGTGATTCCTTACGTAACTGTTTCCGCAAGTTCGTGATTCTGTGCGTAAGTGCGCGCGAGCGTCCGTGTTCTTTAACCAACTTAAAGAAAAGGAGGAGGACAACCTCCTCCTTCAATTCGTCTGTGTTTTGTGTTTGTTACCACATAATTATCGACTGGGTGAACCGATCTTAATGATTCTTATTTAATATGAGAGGTGGTGCTTGTCGTAGAGTACAATTTTTTTTATCAAGTTCTGATCCAAGAGAAAATCGGATAAGTCTTAAGTTTGCATTAGGCATTTGCGCGACAAATGGGCGAATAACTGAAGATCACGCCAACCGATATCAATGATCCGTTTTCTATTAAAAAAAGATATACTTCAAGGGTTGTTTTGTGATAGTTTGGTTAGGTTCTGATGATGGAATCCATGACAAAGTAACGGAACTCTTAATTCTTAGGAACAAATTAACGATGCTCGGCAGAATCTCTTATAAGCTATCCGGATATTTGAGTCACCTACCGTAACGTCAAGTGGATGACGTACTTAAATATAATGATCAACATAATTCCATTTCGACTTACAGTACGGGTGCGATATAAGGCAGAATATATATCGGTCTGTAATCATATGGCAATGAGCTTAAGTTTGTTGCCGCATTACTATATGTATTATGTGTGTGTGAGTGGGGTAGGGAGACTTTTAGGTATTAGTGATGTACTTGCTTACCATATAAAAGACTGTTGGTAGCGGGATGGCAAAGTAACCGATATGCAACGTAGGAAGTTGCGGGTTCGATCCCGGGTGTATACGGTACCAATGTAAATTTCACTTTGTAAAGTTGTTTTATTTAAACAGTGCTGTATCATCTAACCAACACGTTTTAGGTGTACCCATATTAAGACAAATTTGTTAGCTTACTTCAGATTCACTAAAAATCATTCATCATCATCTCAACCGACGGACGTCCACTGCTGGACATAGGTCTCCTCCAAGAATTTCTATAATACACGGTCTTATGCGGTTTGTAACCATCGGCTTCCGGCGACCCTTTTCATCATCTGTCCATCTGGTGGGGGGTCTACCAACGCTGCGCTTATGGGTACGTGGTCGCCACCTCAGTACCTTGGGACCCCAACGTCCATCGGTAAATAAATTAAATACGTAATTAATTAAACAAATAATAAGTCATTAAATAAATAAAAATTTTAACAAAAAAAGAACCGCCTTCACAATAAACTGTTCCAAATATATGCCCTAAAAACAATTGCGTATTATTTTTTTAGAATTGTTCGTATTTTTATATTTGTACGCAATTTTTTTTTACTTTTTAGAGCATATATTTGACACAGTTAGTTTTGAAGGTTTTTTGTTAAAATTTTTATTTATATGATTTACTACGTGTGAGTGATTGTATGATGTGTGATCTATTCTGTCACTCCTGGAGAAAGATTGATTACAGGATTTTTTTCGTCATACCATCATCATCATTCCCTCATTAAATGTTATAACAACATGACTAGCTTTGGTGATTCGTAATAATACTACATAAAATTACAAAAACCATATATCGATTCCATATAAGTCAGTATGTACCGTACGGTCTCCCAGTAGTCCTGTTGTAGACAAGTTAGAAAATATAATAATAATAATCTTAATTCTGAGGTCTTCTAAATCAAATAGACATTGCCACAATATCACATAAGTGAATTGTAAAACGGAAAGCTGAATACTAACCAGGAGTTAAAGGATGATCTCGCATCATTGAGCCTGAAACACGAACAGGTAACATCTAAGTATATTTACTTAACATAAAATTCCGTAGTTTTACATCGACAAAGAAGAACAAACATGCAAGGTTTAAGCGATATTTTAAAAAGGTTGGTGCAATTATCACACTTTTTAAAATTTTCCTGTAGAATATTAAATTATCAATTTTATTGTATTATTAAATACATATCCGTTATTTTTCTACATCCTTATAAAAGTCCAAATAACATAGCAAAAATGTTTTCTTTATGAAGAAAGCCATAACTGCTTTATAAATGCATTGACTTTAAAACAGCGCAACGGGATGTGAGTTAAATAATTTAGATATAAAATATAATGAGGATATCTTATACTAATGATTACATGCTCGTATGTATTTGCGTACTTTTTTAACCAAAATTAAATATTGTGCAGTTAAATTTGTAAACACAATATGATGTTAGTTTTCGCATTGCTGTGAAGCCCAATCTAGTGCAAATTGAAGTTGTTAGAAATAATATGAAAGCTTAAGATCGTTAATTAAATAATTTAAATAGACACAACTAATCAGCAAAAAAAGGTTTTGTGATGCCACTGTGCTTATGAAGGATTTAAAACTAGAAAAAAATATTGTTCCTCCCTAGTGGAAGAAATGTAAAAGAAATTTCATGAAATAAAAGCGTAGATGTACTATGTATATGAAAATAAAACCACAATGTTAAATATAACTAGAAGTGAAATGTAAATTAGGACTAATATAATTTTAAAATATTCTGCAACAAATCACATCGTAAAAAGTAATGAAAAATTACAGAAAAAAAAAAAAATGAAATATAAGTAAGCAATGTCCGATCTAATACAATATATTAAAACTACCATTTGTCTTTAATTTCAGAACTATTATTTTATATGCTTTAAAGACGTTTGTATTGTACATCATATTACTAAAAGTAGTATACGAGTATATACCCACCGCATTAGGTAATTATGTTAGGAGCGTTGAATCACAAAATAAAGAACTACATTATCTAATTATAGCAGTTGAATTATAAATCAAAGAAACTATGCTTTTGTAGTACTATTAAATGGTCAAGTCTAGTCAATTTGTCATATGTTTTCCAATGAAGGTATTGTTAAAGAACGACTTAAAGTATTTACGAGGGTTCGCACACTGTTCTCACAAATTCAGAAGGGTATTCTTTTTTATGTACTTCATTTCAATTGTTTTATGTTATATATTTAAATTTAATTTATTCAAATTAGATCAATTCATAGAACCAAGTTTTTTATCATGTATGTAAGGATTACTTAGATGATAAAAAATGAAATTATAATGCAACTCTACAAGCTCTTTGAACTCATTTTTCCGAATTTAAGTGCATCTCATAACAGTTATGACAAATTAAGTAACGTATGTAGTAATTTACCGTTTTGGAAGAATAGTGACATATTTAAAAAAGAAACCAATTTTACATTAGAGTTGATTGAAAATCAATTAACAAATTTAAATATAATGTCTTTGTGTTGCCACAGCCTCATTTTTGACTCATTGAATATGAGTTTTTTTCATAAGAACCAATTGATTACTCTGGTAACCGCTCTGAGTTCTTAACTAATATTTTAAATTGTGTGATTATTCATCGAATGATGTAAAACAAGTCAGTAAAGTAGAATTTCATAAATACTTCACTTTGGAAGGTTAGCATTGCACACGTAAAGCAAGAAGCATACCTAAAAGCGGACGACACATTGTTTTCAGTATAGTATAGCGTGTGAAATGTTACTGGTTAGTGCGGCGCCGGGGGTGATGCCCACGATGCTGCCGCCAACGCACGCCTCCACGCCCTCTGTAGACCACCACCGCGATATTGTTAGCTCAACACAACTATATTAAATTGAGGTTCAGAGGCCCATACCCCGCAACATTTATTAACAAACCTGGTAGTATCACAACTATAGTAATCTTTCATACCATTAAAGAAAATAAGTTTATAATTTAATACAAATTAAATTGTCAATTAAATCGAACCTTAAAAAACATTGACAAGTATCTTTAAAAACAACAGCCTATCTGTCACTGTTATAAAATGACAGTTACTGTTATTTCAGCTTAATAGTTTTGTTTGCGAGGTAGCAGTGATCGATAATACTTTGATTGATTTACTAATTCATTGTCTTTTAAAATACATGCAATTTTTGAAGTAAAAAATACGACCGATTTGTACATCCAATAATAATATTTTAAATATAGCATTGACGCTTTGACTATAATTCTCTCGGTCCCTTAGTAAAACGAACGTTACATATCTGAGCGTGGCGGTTGAGTCTCATTCAGTGCCCACAAAATAAAGTGCATAGTGAATCTAAAAGGCTCTTTTATTCTTAAAATGGGTAGGTTTGAGTACTGGAGTATAAGCATGCGTGTGTTACCTGTGGTGCAGAGAGCGGCGTTGTCCGCGTTGACCCCCGCTACTGACCAAGGGCGCGCCTTACCGCCTGCGCGTACACACCCGTTGCCTACACCACACGACGCGTTAGCGATAGCGTTAGCGCGGGAACGCACACACCACACGTGTTACACGCCCATTACATCAAAGGAGCGTCCATTAATTACGCAAAGTGATTTTGGCAATTTTCAACCCATCATGAGACATCACTAGATCAAGCATGAAAAATCGAGTGTGTGATTTTACATAAGTAAAACAATCCAAGAAATTGCAGGTTCGGTTTACTGGTGGTGGCTGAACAATGGAAGTGCTTACTGCGTTGTTTTAAGACATTACTACATAAGATTTGCAGAGATCTATACTTCCCTTGATTAGAGTGACACCTTTGGGTGAGATATCCCCTTAATGTCTCACGTAACTAATGGATGTCCTTTAACAAATACGCATTATTGGCCAGCATTACACACCGATGGCATACATTACGTATTTATGGTATGGTACAAATCCATTATGAAACAGTGGCACGTTTTGCGTAGCAAATGTACGAATGGCAAACGACACGCCATGGCACTAATTATGCACTCGAGGGCATAAATTTACCCACTCCTGGCACACATTACGCAACCAAGGCCCACATTACGTATCTATCGGGTCACACGAACAAAACACGATGTACTAGTACTATATTAGTGTGAAATAATATTCTTTCCGTATTTTATGTTGAAAAGTAAACATTCTCCACAGAAAAACCTCCCAGTTCAGCACAATAACTATAGTTGAAATTCTTTGTAAGAATGTATTTATATTTGCAAGAGTATAACTTAAAAAGAAATTTGAGACATTTATCAGCCTACTATTATTTAAAATGTTGATACGATATATAACATAAAATGTTACTGGATGGATGCTATTTCAAATCATTGCGGCGTTTTGTATTTTAGGATTAATTTCTTTGAACTATTTTTATGATCGTGTATGTGTGGCCCGATATAAGACAAACAATTAGCAAAGCAGAACAACAAATAATTCCCAGATTTTAATTATTGCAGTTATAATGTTGGTGGTGTTAAACATTCTGTGCCGACCCCACCTAGTGGGACAAAGGCAAGAAAATGATAATGCTAATGTCGGTGTGCCATATTTACGAATAGCAGTGAACTTAATTGATACAAAAATAAGGTGCTTTTATCTTGTAAAACTTACATTCATGTGTTATAAATAATCTTGCAACTTTGATTAATATTGAATTTTTGTATACAAATATGTGTGCAGAAAAAAGCTTACATTTGTGCACATATATTGTAAAATTACTTTTTATATATTACTATAATTTTCTGTTATATATGCTCGTATTGGATAAATCGCGGAATTCAAAGAAAATTGTACAATTTGTATGGGCATACGAAAATAGATTAAGTGTTAATACATGTCAAACAATATTTATTATTGTCTCATAAAGCAGCAGTGCGGTTTATTACGGTTATTATTTATATACGGTTTATTCAAATCGCACGTGGTAAGGGCCAAACAAGCTGCGATTATTTCACTCTTGCGATCTGTGCGATCACTCAGCATATTTTCACAAAGTGCAAAAAAAACTCACCCATAGTGTTAACATTATCCGACGAGCGTGACGGCGGAGGAGTGTTCGGTGCCGCCTTAGCACCCACGTTGTCAGAAGACTTGCATCGCGATACTTCTATAAAAAAAACAGCGAAATTTTTAAATTAGACCAAAATATATATATGTCGGAGGGCAGATGTCTGTGGAACGCTGGCGCCATCTATCGGCGTGGAAAGAGTTAATAAGTGGCTGTCCGGCTCGTCTCTCGGCAGTTCTCGAGCGACGGTCGGCCGGAGTGGTTGACTATTGAAACTGTCGCGTTCCTAACTGTTATTGTTAATGAGTTTGTGTAAATTGATATCGGGAACATTAAGTGATTGAACATTATAATCCGAGCTAATTAACAAAGTGTTTGATTGCACCAAAATTACCCACGAACGCCCACAGAATAAGAAATTTAATAATGGATCCAATTAATAACGATGTCGGCGGAGAACCCTACGCCCCTGTGTTTTATGCTTCTCCGTTTCTCTCTTATTCTTCGACATATATATATACAGCCAAAACTGGATAAGCGAGAAACCACTTTAAGAGCGAGTAATTGACTTGTTCTGTCATATTTAGCCTCTAAAAACTTTATAAGAGAGTGATAGAAATCTCGACATGAGAAGTCATGAACCCTCAAATATCTTTGTATAGACCACATAACTGGACCGCTACTGAGGCCTCTACAATACATGTATAAGCGACAAGTGAACATGTTCGCACATTTGAGATTTCTATTTATTGATGTTAAATTTCTCAGAATTTCACAATAAACCATAAATAGCAGGTATGCTGTTTATATTTTCTAAAATTTCGAGGAACTGGTACACGTTTTCATAATAATCCTGCAGATTATTATGAAAACGTGTACTGATGGAAATCTCAGCGAAGATGAAGATAACAGGCTTGATAAAAAAGTAGAGTACATTCCAGGAATTATTATATGCTAATAAAAATATTGATAATCTATGCGCTTTATTAACCTTATACGCGCTTTATTATTCAATAAATCGAATTTGCAAAGGCTGCTCTGGCAAGATCTTTTCACGAATATACATATCATACGTAATAATTAGTTTAAAAAATTTGTTTCGTTTTGGACTTACCACATTCTAAAAGTACAGGCGTGCTCTCGCCTGATGTTACGCTGTACCTGAAAATAATCATGTTTGTTTCTTCATTTATTGACATTGATGTAGTATAAGTTAACCTGTTGAAAACCAACCCCATTTGATAGGAGATGTGATTTTTTTGAACAGCGACTTATGTTATTTTTAAATATCTTGCATCAATACAATTGTCCTATGTACACCTATATCTATGTACTGTTTTATTTGTTTTGGTGCCGAAATAAATAAATAATGTCAACAAGAATATGCAACACAGCTTGTGACACTGACTTCATTTATCGATTTCCTAATCTTGTTAATATAGTCAATTTGCAGACTTACTTTTAGATGTTTGTTACTTAGATTTTGCTTAAAGTTGGCTTACTAATAGTCTATGGCTTAGATTAACACATGGGACTTACACCGTGGAAAATAACCGTTGGTGAGGCATTCAACGATTCAAAAATCCCTCCAGGTTCAATGGACTGTAAAAGTTCGTAATATTACAGGTTTCGATCTTCGGTTCTTGAGACTTTGATTCCTCGGTGGCACAATTCGTATGGCACAATAGTGATTATGATAACAATTCTCTGTTTTATGTTTCACAGCGTTTGACTGTGACGACAAAATGCGAAAGGTGTTAATTATTACTTACATGGTGTCGTCCCTGCGTAATGTTGGGGAATGTCTTGCCGGGGAAGGAGAAGCTGGAGAGGCAGGCGATGCAGAGGCAAGAGAGGAGAGAGAGTGCAGAGAGCGCGAAGTCAGCGGAGTACGAGCAGAGAGGGATGAGGCCTCCTCACTGCCCGGTGGAGTACGACATGTACGCCAGAACTCGTCTAAACCTGCGAACATCGAATTACTCAAAAGTATAGTACAAACCGGATACAAGAAATCTGAAGGGACATGGAAAAATATTTATTAGAATGAGGTGGGGTTACAATTAACGCGTCTTAAACATGTTGCGATATCAATTGTTATGGAATTTCGGCACAAAATTATTATGTGAAGGTTAAAGATGGAAATATGTCGTTGAAAAAAGGACAATAACAGAGTCTGCAGTGATTACGAATTCGTTATGAAAAAGTCTCTGAGTAATATTTGTGACATGAAGATATTTTGCATTCGTTTTATGCAGAGTCTTAATAATCTTATGCATTAAAAAATAAAATTATAAATAAAACCTGGCCTTCAATTTTCTTTACCATACAAATTGCACTGTATCATTTTGAACTATATTATATTGCACGTATTAAACATAGACTTATACGATACACGTATAGGATATAACAAATATATATACGAAATAAGTTTTGTAGAAAATATAAAAAGCCAAGTACATTCATCATTCATAACCTTTTAAAAGACGCTTATACTTTAAGAATTTTATACTGCTTTGGATGTGAAAAATAAATAAGAGTCTTCAGACGTACCTTCGTCTATATCTTGAGATTGGTCTGTGACTGGTCGAGACGGAGCTCTAGTTTTGACTCTCCTTGGTCTACCTACAATATAAATATGAACTTTGAAGTATTCATATGAATATTGCTGCTATTCTACATCATTTACAATATTGGCAAGCGGCGACGTGTTTGGTAATTGCATTCAATAGATTAAATAAAATTAAAAATGTTCTTTCAATTACGCTTTCACTTTTGATATATCAGATTTTGTCATTACATGATGTAAGTATTCCTTCCTTTGGGCCCGGTTCTCACATCATTTAGGTATACCTTTCTTATAATTATCGTCAGTTTTATTTTATTTATTTATTTTACTGGTAGGGTGGTAACTAGCTACGGCCGAAGCCTCCCACTCAGACAAATTAGAAAAGACAATTTACTCCTCCCTCCTCATCCTAACGGGGATTGGACCCGGGCCCTCTGCTAGCAAATCTAATACTCGCACCACTGCGCCAGGGAGGCCGTCAAACACTTTCACACTATAATATAATTTTTCAACTATTTGTCCTATAACAAAGAGTTTCTTCATAGCAAAATTACTTTTAGTAAATGTATTTTATTTATGAAGTGACATTGATAAAACGTCTTCTACACATAACTAGTATATGTGTCAATATTTTAATATAAATGTTACCAGGTTCATAAAAATATATATGAATGTGTGAAGAGCATTCTCCAACCCAAAACTCCTTAATGTGTATATATCCACTGAACCGTCAGTATTTTAATGCTCTATATTAAGCTATCTGCATAGTCAACTACCTTTAACGAGATGTCGTAATGTATGTGCGGGTAGTTCGGCAAGAGCATCAGCAGCCTCGGCATGCAGCGGCGGCAGTGACAACATTTCGTTGCTGCTGCATTGCTGCTGTTCTGCTACAGACTTCGGCCGCACACGTCTGCCTCGTTCACGGCGACGACAACCGAGCGGCGTCGCCTGTATTGTTATTGTGTCTAACTTAGAACTTCATTAAACCTCGAACTGGCCGGTATAGAAAATAAAAAGTATGTAGCAGAATATTAATGACCCACTTTTGGAAACAGAACTTCGCACTCATTGGAAAGAAGATATAGATTATAATTTGACCTGATGTTAAGCGATGATATAATCTAAGACAGAATCGCACTAACTTGGTTAGCACTAATTTATTTGGGGTGGGGCCCACTGAGGCAATGGATGCACTTCGACCCCTGTGTATGTTTTATACGCCTAGGGGTAATTTAGCTCGTATGGTTTTTACTCAGCATGGCGTCGAAATGAATTTTTTTCTTGCTTGCACGTCTTTGCTGTTAGGGTGATAACTAGCAACGGGCGAATCCAAAACATTTCCGACTTGAATTGCATTTTTGTTGAAAATAGCAAGTTCTTTACCAATGGTTTTGAAATTTGTGCACAAAATTCATATCCTAGATTATAAAATTAAACTTTTCTTACCAAATTCAAGTAATCCAACTTCTGTTTTCGCATGAAATTATAATATAATTAATGAACAAATACGGATAAATATTGTAAGAATTTAAAGTTCCAATTTCAGAAAACAATTACCACTATAAAGTGTCTGTGTGTATTTCTGAAATAAATTTCTTTGGTAACGATATCTTGTACGAACTTCTTAAACTCATTATAGAAAGAAATCTTTAAGCCTTTTTCAACAGATGGCACTGTAAAATTTCTCGCACAATAATTTTAATAAATTAATTAATATTTTAAAAATAACTATCAACATCAAATGTCAGACACTACAAGTTTTAAAATAAAAAAATTTGAGCGGATGAAAAAAAAATATTTTCGATTGAAAATTTCTACAAGATATACATATATAGATAGGAGGCTGTGATGTAATAGTAGGAATTGAAAAGTAATGAGAACCTCACCCCAGAATGTGATATAGGGGACAATAAGTCGGGCATATCAGGATCTATGATTGCCCCACGATCGCTGTCTCCTTCTACGCTCTCGCAGGCGGACAATGCTAACCGCTCAACCGCTTCACTACAAACCAAAAAAAAAAAATTTTGAAGTTATGATAGACTAACTGGCTTGCTCTTGAAATCGATTCCGTTAAATGGACGATTTCATTTCAACGTTTGGTACTCTTGAAAACTAAATCAGCGCTAAAAGGTTTCGATCCAGTAGTTATCTAATTCATATTCACGAATACCTGTGAGTTGTGGTTTTGATCACGGTTTAATTCAATCTCATATTATCTCGGCCTCCTTTTATCTAAATAACTGTTACGTAATATTATTTTCTTACTTTAGCAAGTCTTGCAGCGTAGTGTTGCAAGGCGCCATAGCATCGCGTACCGCCTGTAGTGTTACCAGTTCACTCCCGCCACCAGTGCCCCCCATTGCCGCAAAAACTTCGCTACACCTCTGTACGCAATTATATTGAGAAATTAATAAACTTTAAGTGTTCTTAATCAACATAAATAACACTTCTTTTTAATAAACTTATATATTTTTTATTCACTAATCTCACCTGATAGTAAATGATGATAAGAAGGTAACGCGCTAACCTGGCGAGAGCTTTTATTTCAAACAATACCTAAAGGCTTTTCATTGTTAGGGTAGGATGTTACATCGGGTATCATTATGCTTATTGACTAATTTGCTTGCACAATGATGCGAGTGTTTATTTTGCTAGCAAAGTACATGGGATCGATTCCCGGCAAAGCAAAATTAAGAAAATGCATTATCCAATTTGTCTGTATCTGGAATGGTGGGAGGCATTGCCCGTAGCTAGTTACCACCATTCCAACTAAGTAAAATGTTTGCTTTTCAGTATGATGCTCTGTAGAAACTTTAGAGATAAATTACATCTTACTAGGTTAGAGCACTGCCACCTTATGATATGTTATCACTGATCATTAGGATAGATTACAGTCAAGCGCGAAGCTGTCGCCAATAATGTATAGATTTGCGGCAGTGGCCTAAATTCTATCTGGAGGTCTGATATTAACCTGTAGATATTGATGTAAGAGATGGTGTGCAGCTGCAGCTGCTCGCTCAGTAGCGGCGGGTAGCGGTGGTGGGGGAAGTGCGGCCGCCGCCTGAGCTGCTAGCGCCGCTGCCGCTTCTCCCCCCGCCCATGCCCGCTCTAATGCCAGCGCGCGCACTCGCCCACACTGACCCGAACTATTATTACTCGATAACCTATCAAACAAAAGCCATTGTGTGAGATAATCGTTAAACGTTGACATGTTAGCTTTAAAACCGAATCGAACCGGAAACCCCAGCTTTCTCGATGTCACCCTTTTTAAGACAATTCGGAGGTTCCTCCCCCATCGTATATATTACCGTTCATGTAATTCCCTCCACAACGTAGCAACTCGTTCCGAGGCCCCGCGACCTCCCGCCGCCGCATCGCAACCGGGAAATTCCACGCGTCTCACACTCACTGATCGCCTCAGTGCCGTCGCTATATCAGTCAGACCTGTGGATTTTATAAATTGTTGTTTTTTTACTCATTCGCCACATACATAACTTATTCAATAGTAGTGTCTGTGTGACTCCGTCACCACTGTCAGTTACCACCCTATCAAGAAAACAGTTTGCGTTTCGTCAAGATGCCATGTGTAAACCAGTGAGAGATTGGAATTTATATATTTTTAGCTTAATTATAAATAATATTTAAAGTAGATGCCAGAATCGGATAAAAATATTATTTTATTTAATTACAAGTAAAAAATGGTGTAGTTTAAAAAATATCCCCGGTCATCATATTATTATGTATTTACGAATATGTTAAATAACCGAAAGGTTTAAAAAATGAATTCAAATCACAGTGTACCAGAGGACAGAGGATCATTGGGACGTCACACACACTCGGGTGAGTCAGGTCTGACGCAGTCAATTAATTATTAATTTATATTTTACAACTTCTGAATTATAGCGAAATAAAATAATTTTGATCTTTCCATTTATCACATTTCATTTCAAAAGCCAATTGTGTTATTGTACCAAAGCAACAGCTTAAAAGCTTACCTTGTAAACTAAACGCGTTCCTATCTATATACAAAGTGTGTAGAGTACAATTGCATTGTAACGCCTTGGCTAGCAATCTTGCCCCTGCATCGCCTGCCAAATTTCCCCCAACATCCAATATTCGTAATCTCCGAGCACCTCCTAATGCATTTAGAAGACCGTATAAGTCACTCTGTAACAAACAAGCTTTAATGAATGCAAATTCCATATTCTTTGTTCAAAATCGTTTTATACCTATCGTTAAGGTTTTATAAATAGCTAATATTGTTTCACACTCTCCCTATATCTTGTTCAATTATCCTCTTACATTCAGTTTAAAGAAATAAATAATACATAAAAGGTTAATATTATACCTTTAATTTACAATCACTAAGGTCTAGAGATGTCAAAGCCGTGTCGGGTTCTTGTAAGACATGGACAAGAGCCTGAAATAAAGGAATAAATATGTTAAATTAGTTAATTTCAAGCAGTTTCTATATACATAAAACCTTTGGAGATTTAAGGTGACCCATCACGCTGCTCTATTGAGGATTACAAAGCTACCTAATGATTTATTTCAATCAATAGTGGCAGATGAATTTTAACCAAGCCTGAAATTTGAAATCCCCATGTGTAAGTTTCAATTTAATAATTAGCGTATACCAGAATAACAACATTCTTCATATTTTTGCAATCTTAAAAGCATTATAAAGTAACCTATTCTCGTTTTTCATGTTTTTTTGGGCAAGCGTAAATCATTTAAAAATATTATAACATAACAAAAATTCAAATCGTTGAGAGGCAGATAGCTCTGTTTCAGATTGCCATACAAATGAACTGGGGTCTTTTGGTACCCCCGGAAGGGTTTTTGAACATGTCAACACTGTTTAACAAAATTAGGATATTATACTTTACCTTTTATATGTATATAGCGGCCGTAATACTAACATTTTGAAAGCTGTCTGTATTTATCTATTTTTTAAATATTCCAATTGATTTATTTCTTAAACTAATAGGAACAACTTTATCTTTATTGGGAATTTATTAATTGTATGAGATAAGAAATACAGCATTGTTAATATTTTGATATATAAATTACCTGTATTAATGGTGGGGCATAAGATCTTTTACCGGTCAATTTGCTTAGTGATAAATGTGTTATGGAATGGTTTTTTCCTATTGCTCTCACTATTCCAGACAATTCGAACTCCATACCTGTCAAAGAACCAACACATTTTTTAAAAATTTATTACATTTAAATATCGTACCCAAAACTGATTCGGGGACTATGCAAATTAAAACACCCAAAACAGTTAGTATGTTATCTAAATATTAGGTACTCACTGTTATCAGAAAGGTCCAGTGACTGTAAACATCTGACGCCGTGCACGCACGATTCTAATACGTGCGCCGCCTGAGAAGACGACAACACGCCAGATAAGTTCAGCTTCACGCCTGCAGCGCTCTCATTGCACGCTAACCCTAGTAGAAGACTTCTGTAAAATGAAATGAAAATTTAAAATCATATTTTTAAGGTGACATCTTATAAATCGATGAACGTCCGCTGCACGCGCTCATTGCCACGTTCCATGTGAGCCGAGCGTGAAAAAGCGAGAGACATGATCGGCATAAGCGTTCGGCCTGTGACGTGTGTAGGTATTAACGTAACAATTTTTTTTTTACAATATTT
This sequence comes from Elymnias hypermnestra, assembly GCA_015832385.1. NCBI lineage: Eukaryota > Metazoa > Arthropoda > Insecta > Lepidoptera > Nymphalidae > Elymnias > Elymnias hypermnestra. The sequence goes on from JACTOM010000929.1 coordinate 13,956,661, forward strand.
TCCTATGACGATAAAGTAATAATAATATAACATATATTTATGAATATAAATTATATTTGGTCAATCGATGGCGTTATCATGTTTTTAACATTGTATATAGAATTTTTCACCAATAAAATAAATATTTAACCATAATTGCGTTTCCTCGTACAACATTTTTTATTGAATGTTTTATAATAATAGTATCTACATTATTCCTTAACTTTATAACCTACACCGAAAAGGCGATGAACATAAATCAATTAATACACAAATAAGCGCTATGTCCTCTGGGAATGGACTTATAAATAAATGACTTACTTCAAAGCGTCTGGTGGCATTTTACAGTAAGAAAAGTCGAGGTCTGTGAGTGCTAGACAGGCTGTGAAGAACTGTCGAAATGAAGGTGGGGGATCCTTTGGTCTTCTTGCTGGTGACCAAGGATTTCTTCCCACAAGCAATGTTGACAGTCGAGCTGCACAACCACGTAGTAAAGCGCCCCACATCTAACACATATTTATTTAGTAAGGTACATTATCAGCAGATATACATTACTAAGTGTTATACACATATTAAAGAACACTTATTTGATATATGCGCCAATTAGGGACGTACACAGCAGCAATGTCGTCTCTGTCTAGTGCAGTTCATTTAGGAAAAAGTAAAGTGTGAATTTTAAAAAAACTAACTCGTTAAACATAACTCATTATGTAAGAAAGATGGTTTACTTTCTAAAAATGGCTAGGCACGACTCTTAAATCCACTCTATGTATATAATACAATTCATCAAGATAAGTTCACCAGTTTAGGCGTAAAAACGTGACAGAATACATTTTGCATTTGTGATATTATATTTATATATGTATTTACATATAATAAGAATAAACAATAGTAAATTTAGTAAATTGGTACATCTCGTCCATATAAATCATAATAACTCTCTGTACGATAAATGACCTTCAAATTACTTTGTGTAATAGCTCTATCCGGCCATTGTACCAATTGGCAAGAATGTTGCGCAGTAATGACATAGACATGATTTAGTTTTTAAATGGACATAAGTACCGTTAGTCAAATTTAAATTAAAGTACTGTTACTCTTGTAAAATAATTGTGATTACACCTATTTTTATACGGCGGCCCGAAACGTAGGATTTGAATTTACCCATATATGACTTTTAATTTAATAACATGAGTATTAAAAAATTACGTTCTTTATATTTTTTTAATCATAAAAGCATTATAAAGAAAACTTTGCCATTTTTACTGTGAAAGCGCCATATTTTATAACAAAAAAATAAGAAATAAAATATTGATTTCTGTACCTAGATTTAAGCTAATGTATGACAAATTATTTTTGTCCAATGAAATATATATTTTTTAATTAATTAAAGCGCGTCATTTAAAAATAATATTTTTTAAGAAAGAAAAGAAAACAATAGTTGAGAAGTTTTTTTCTCTCACTCAAACGCGATACCACCGTGAGGAAAGAGCAAGACAAATGTGGGACACTGTTTTCGTATTCATTTTATACGGCTGCCTATGTCTCTCAGTCGCCTAATGGAATCGCAACGGCGGACGTGATTTTCTGATAATTTTTATTTTCAGATTTCCATAGATAGAAATGTACTGGTGTTTTTTGTATCCCCGTTCGCATCACGCGTAATTTTATTATACGTATGACAGGAAAGGTTAATAGAACAATTATATTGATTTTGTCTTCTCTCCGCTTAAAGACATCTTTGAATAACAGCGTACAATGCGTCGTCGTGTAATTGTCTTTATATTGAGTCTTCACTGTATATACGAGTATAAGGAAGAATTTAAATTCTGCAAATGAAAATAAACCACATTGAACATATTTTAATTACAATAATAGATTAGGATATTTCACTTACGTTTTCTAATGTAGTCTCTGTGTTAATCAAATTTAAATGTGTCAAAACGTTTGGCTGCGCAAGAAAGTTATAAAGATTCTGAAACAATAAAAACACGAGGTAATTGTTGTTTCTCTTCCGAATCCAGAATTTTTTCGGGTTTTCATGTAGTAAATTGCTTTCGCAAAGCAGACAGATAATTACACTTTATTATACTATTATAAGAACATGAAATAAACAAAACTACTAATGATTAATAAAGTGTACTTTTAGTATCCAATGGGGCGGTGTTATCGCTAATAAATCCTTTCCAGACAACCCTGGAGGAAAAAAGTAAGATAATGTAGACAGTGTTCATAAATAAACAAAGTTCAGGTTTCAATTTTTGATTTAAAAACGCCGCCAGCGCTAGGTTTTCCTCGAGCTTTTAACGCATAGTTTAATGACTATTGTTTTTTATAGTTTTAGTATTTTTTTGCTATAGTATCGTATAAATGGTAATAACGATTACACTTGGAGCCTTTTTAAGAAACGTGAATCAAGACTACAAAATGTTATTATTTAAGTCAGCCTCATTTAAAAAGTGCTACGTATTATCATCTCATTTTACCCTTTATGATAATAATATAAAAAAATGAAATCAATGTCTACGCAACCTAACATAAACTTCTCAAACACATTATAAAAAACCTCCACACCTTTCACTTGCATTAAATACATTTGGACGTTTATGTATTTTTGTCACCATAATCATCAACCCTACTCACTTATTAACCTAGGTCATCGTATTTTTTTAAATCATATAACCATTAAAACATGATGTTTAAAAATACTACAAAATTTAGAACATTATACGATTGTTCTCATACATGTGTTAACGCCATTTATGCGACAATATATGTAACGCGCGACATGTCAGGAAGACCTCACTGACACGGACTGTCATTCCGATTCGAACTCATTCGAATCACGTAAACGAACACACTTCGTTTTAATCGTCATATCAAATTTATTTGTCCAAGAAAGGAAAACCCAAAATCGAAGATTGGTCTGCAACGAGATGACTCCTTACATAAAGGGCTCGTCGACATATTGTATATAAGGAGTGTGTCAACTAATAGTAGGAAATATAAAGACTTACATGTACATCATCCTTCAGGTTGTTATGAGAGAGATCCAAATGTGAAAGCGTCGAGAGGTGGCAGGGGCTGTCGTTCAGCATTACAGCGAGGTGGGACACAGTCTTGCCTGTCAAGCCACATTGTGACAATGCGATATACCGCAAGCCATCGGGATTGTTCGCTAAGCCCGTAAGTATACTGATAGCACCTGTAGTTAAAGCCATAAATACAATTTAATCATTACTATATTTAGATGGATAATTTCAACCATAAGTCTACAACCTTTTCTTATAGAAGGATATTGATGCCGGCTGCACCGTAGCGACTTACGTGCAGAATTCGTGAAATTAATTACCTCTCACCAGGCTAGTATTAGTCACTTACAATCAGGTGAAATCACAGAAAAGTGCAATAAAAATGGTATAGTGATGATATTAAAAAAGGATACCCGATTCTTTGTTGTAGATTTTCCTCAGAATAATGCGCAAAGGAGCAAAGGGATTGTAACAAGCATTACATTTTAAGTCTCTCTTTAATATCATCATCAGTTGTACATTGAAAATACATTTGTGGACAAAAAACACCTATTTGATGATTAAATAGTTCTGTATAAGCCTACTGGAATAAAGAATTTTTGAATTGATTGGAAAAAAAAAACCGCACTAACATACGTTCAGTGAGTTTGTCGCGAAGTGACAGGCAGTTAGACGAGGCGAAGTACTTTCTTGTAAAATATGTAAGGACATTTCTTTTTAATAGTTATTTTTATTAATGCTTGATATGTGAGTGAGTTCACCAGGCACATGTGCGTTTTATGCATATTAGATAGTCTCCACAATTTGTAAACTGACTCGTTTGTCGGAAATAATTTATTTTAAAGATATCTATACCCAGCATTAATAGATTTCCCCTTATACTCACCCTTGTCCTCGATGTGATTCTGAGATAAGTCAATTGTATGCATCGCAGGCGGATGTCGAGCTCGTACGAGGGCATGTCCCAATCTTGCAGCATGATCGTGTCTTAATGTAGCTGCTCGCCAACTAAGTTGCCTTGGTGGTGGTACTGCGGACCTTAAAAGCCTCGCCACCGCCTCCCAAGCCTCACCTCCCACCCGTACACCATCCCCACAGACACCATTAAACCACGTATTGTGTTGCAAAGCCATCACGAGCGGTATAAGATCCCTGGAAAACACAAAATCTATACTAACCAAAACTTTCGTTAAGATCACAGTAGAAACTAGAATTGTCTATATTTTCTTGTGACAAAACTCATATTCAAATCGGTAAAAGAGACCCTTTGGTACCACAACATCACGTTATGCTTTAAACAGTTATTTGGTTGATTTAAACAGTTAATTTATTTTTAAAACGACCCTCCGATATAATTATCTTTTTTAAATTGTATTACTACTGTTTCACAGTCGAGATACAATTAAATAAATAGAAATTTTAACAAAAAAAGAACCGCCTTCAAATCAAACTTACAAATATATTAATTTGCCCTAAAAAGTAAGAAATAATTGCGCTCTTTTATAGTGTTCTTGGTATTCTTATATTCGGAGTCGGCGTCAGCCGAGGTAGATGTTCCCCGCGTGTCTACTTGGCAGCTCCCGCGTCTCTCCCACCTATAGCTATATATGTACCTTGGCTGACACCGACTCCAAATATAACAATGCGAAGAACACTATAAAAGAATACGCAATTATTTCTTACTTTTCAGAGCAAATTAATATATTTGTCAGTTTGATTTGAAGGCCGTTCTTTTTTTGTTAAAATTTCTATTTATTTTTTTAATTTTAGTGAATCTGAAGTAAACTAACAAATTTGTCTCAATATGTGTAACATCTAAAAACGTGTTGCAATGCAGCAACAAACATAAGCTCATTGCTATTTGATTACAGACATTTATATTTTCTGCCATTAACCGCACCCTTACTGTAAGCCGTTGAGGAGATCCAATGATCTTCATATTTGACTACGACTAGCACTTGACCATACCGAAGTTACGGTAGGCAACTCAAATATCTGGATAGACTATATACTATTCTGCAGACTATCATTCATTTGCTCCTAAGAATTGAACAGTTCCGTCACTTTGTCATGGATTCCATCATCAGAACCTAACCAAACTATCACAAAACAACCTTTGAAGTATATTCTTTCCAATAAAAAAAGAATCTTCGAAATCGGTTGGCGTGATCTTGAGTCATTCGTCCATCCGGTTTTCTCATGGATGCCATCATCAGAGCTGGATTTAAAAAAAATGGGACCGTATAACGAGCACCACCTTTCATTTAAAAAAAAATCATCATGATCGGGCCACCCAGCCGGGAGATATGAGGTAACAAACATAAAATACAGACGAATTGACAACCTCCTCCTTTTTTTGAAGTCGGTTAAAAAAGATAATATTTATATAAGACATATTTGAAAACGTATTATATGTTCACAAAAATATTAAAGGTATTTAAGTGCAATTTAAGTGCAGTGTAGGGAGACCCCCACAAGGTGGACCGACGACATAAAGAGGGTCGCCGGTAGCCGCTGGAGCCAGGCGGCGCAAGATCGGGCCTTGTGGAAGTCATTACGTGAGACCTATGTCCAGCAGTGGACGTCCATCGGTTGAAGCGACGACGACGACGAAGTGCAAATTCCTAAATTCGTCCTATTCAAAAAAAATGGTATAATTTGAAATCATGAAGAAGACTACTTCGATTGAGATAGTTTTATTTTAGTAATAGATAGTACGCAATTTTAAAAACACAATATAAACACAAGCATATTAAGCGCAACATAAAAATAAAAATAAAGGTTTGATAGCGATGATAGATATCCTATATATAATAGATTTAACTATAACTAAATTACTTACCTCTGGTCCAAGTGGTCAAAGTCTTTTAAATGTAACATTCTAATGTCATGTGCCAAATAAATTGTATCGATATCCCACGCGACTTCAGCTCTGAAATTTAAAAATAATTTAAATAACTACATTCTTTTAAAGAAATAATAAATTTAATAAACGAATTGGCACTATAGAAAAGTATCTAGTACTATTGTATAAATCTAGCTGTAATCCACACCACTTTGTAAATATTGATAATCTGAATGTAATTTTATTTATTTTAAGTAAAATTTTGATAAATATATGTAACAGATTGTTAACTTTTTATGACTTATTGATATATTTCTAACTAAACTACCAAAAAATGTTATTGAAATCGGACTCAAATTCACAATGTTATTTCACGATAGTATTATGAATTGAGCAAATACTTGAACTATCCCACAAAAACAAACGACAGTCTTAAGCATAAAATAATGAAAAGATATACCTGAACGGAGTTTGGCAAAGATCACACATGGCTGCATATTGATTTGAAAAGTCACCGCATGTGGAATGTTTTCTTGTACCGCTAATTGGTTGCAGTTGGAATGGTAAATGAACCTGCAATACGAAGAAAAAATGAATTCCTACACCAAATATACTTACATGAAATTCTTAGTCAGTGCACAGAAAGAAACTTATAAACCTTTACATGAAATGGATAGATTCATCGTTGTAATTTTAACTGTTAAATATATTTTTATTTATTATAATTTAATGTTAAAGTATAATATATAAAATATATATATAAAAGAAATATCCAGGTATCTATTGACTCATCACGATATCTCTGGAACCAAAAGGCGTAATTTGGTAGGAATTTTGACGAGTAGAGGTCAGCTAAGAACGGATTTTACCAAATTGATTGAAATTTGGTACAGCGATAATCTAGAGCCTGAAAAAGCACTATAATCTCTTTGCAGTAATACACAGCAAATAACTCGTTGAAGTATTTATACGTATGTTTTTATTTTTAAAGCAATTTGCCTAAATTAATGAAAATGCTACCCATTCAAACCTATAAAAAAAACATTCAACGCTGACGAAGTCGCGGGTTCCGCTTATAGGCTGTCCTAAAATAAAGCGTAATACGAATAAGTTTTATAGGTCAGTTCATTATTTCATTAGTCATAATATAATTAAGTTATACACATATGCAACTTTGGATCAACACTTTTATCCTGTTAGCGATAAGTGCCATAGAACCGCATCGAGCATTAGTCATTTTATCGTGCTTTGTTCAATGTTAGGGATGCCAACATATAGTCACCTAGACAATTCCATTGCCACCACTTTGATTATGTCAATTACATCTAGTTAAAGTAACATTAGCTATGTGCTAAAATCTTTATAAATTATCAAACAGATTAGATATTATAAAATGGTAAGACGACTCCGAACCATTTTTAAGCTAGTCTAGAAAAGTCATACGTATGACTTATTATGTTGCTATTTAGCAATATAAAACTGGTAACTTCATTGGGATGTGCTTTAACATTGTCTAATAATTTCTTTTGAAAATAGTACAACCCTACCAAAGAGTCCATCTTATAAAACAGTCACGTCTTAACTCAATTTTGACATCATGATTCATAGGGCGTCTATAAACATAAAAGTGAAACTTTACGCGTAATCAAACGGCATATAAATAAGTTGTGTGGACTATTTGGAATATTTTATTTTTTAATTAATACTACATAGACAAAACGATTCATGGTGATTAACATACTTATATTTTTATAAAGAATATTATTATAATATAAAATTAAATTACTTGTTAACACATTAACATTATAGGTGAAGTTGTTGCTTCTGCTTTGATTAAAAGCTTATTGTCATTTTCTAAAATTTCATGTATCAGAGCATTGCGCTGAGTTTAAACAAATTGGTAAATGCTAAGCGTGCAAAGAATTTATTGTAATCAAAGCTACATATTAAAAACAGAACAGGCATCGATCCACAAATCCACATAAGAATATTAATTACAATATAAATTAAAATTAAAAGTTATTAATCTTTTATAAATATGAATTGCAGGATAAAAGGTAAAAGCTATATTTGGAATAGCTACGAAACATGAATCATGCACTTAACGTTTCATTACTCATTCGTTAACTTGTGCCTATATTATCAATTTTAATATATCTCAATCGTCTGCTAATGATTACGTTCAACATAACGAAATTTAAAAGAAATTAAGAATAACATTTTACTGTCATCTGGTATTTGATCCCTTGATGTATTTCTTTTAAACTAGTTTAATGTCATAGTATTCAATGTATACATATTTACTTTTTGATAACTATTTTCACCATCTGTCTCAATTTATTTCAAAATTTGCTACGGAAGCTGGAGTTAGTGTGGTAAATTTTCGTAGAACGAGAGGAACCTGAACCATACGTCATTAAAATATTCCTCCGTCTAATTACATTACACTTAGTAGATAAACAAACAGGGTAATTTCAACCACTATAATTAATCCCCAATAACTTAACAGAAATAACTAACACTTTTACAAAAGCTTTAATTTTCGTTCAAACTCTATATACTGTTTTAAAAAACACACATTTTGTATAAAAAGTAAAATATACAATGGAATAAAGCAAATGCTTTTGTTTTTATACAATGGGTAGTGTACGGAGATAATTACCGAGCACCAGTGACCTACCATACTCAATTTCAATTAAAATAATCGTGATGGAAGCGAACTTAACGAACTAATTAAGCAAATTAAAAAAATTATAAACGCTGCTGCTGAATATACAAAGACATCTCACAATAACATTTAAAATAATTGTGATACAAGTAACAGTATTGAAGCTGTAATATGTATTTTTTAGACAATAAATGAAATGGGAACGAAGGAGCCGCAGAATTGTTAAATGTATTTCAATGTGCCGTTTATGCAGTTTGAAAAAATTAAACTATCTTTACAGCACTTTTGAAACGAAAAATTTTTTTTTTCACTCACTAATTCTCAAGTACGACTGATTGTAGTAAAGAACGACTCAAAACCTAAAATTACGAGGGTTCCTTCGCGCCCTGTCCTAAGAAGAGCCCACAATAAACTCAGTCTTATATTTTGTATTTTTTTACCATTTTTTTTACATTACAACATTATATTAATTTATTATATTTCAATTAGAACAATTCGTATACTTTTACGTGTTTTTATCGTCTAAGTAATCTTTCAAATGACATACATACATACATAGCATCACGCCTCGTGCCCATAGGGGTAGGCAGAGACAACATCCTTCCACTTGCCACGATCCTTGCACATCTCCTTCGCTTCTTTCATTCTCATTAAACCTTTCATACGAATTCGTCGGTTTAGAGTACTCTTGACCTGGCCGTTATTTAAAGTGTCCTGGATTTGGTCCCGGAACGTTCGCCTTGGTCTTCCCCTTCCAACTTTCGTATTCACTTTTGACTCATAAATCCTTTTTGTCAGTCTCCTTTCATTCATTCTCTCTACATGCCCAAACCATCTAAGCATACCTTTTTCAATTTTAGTCACTACGTCTTCTTTTATACCACAACGTTCTCTTATCACACTATTTCTTACTCTGTCACTCAGTTTTAATCCACTCATGCTTCTCAACGCTCTCATCTCTACCGCATTTATTTTACTTTTGTGATTCTTCTGCCATACCCAACTTTCACTACCATACATAAGTGTTGGCACCAACACTCCAGCATGCACTGCCAGTCTAGCCCTTTGAGACACCATCTGGCTATTCATAAAAGCATGCAGAGCACCATTTACCATATTCCCTGCATTCACTCTCCTTTCGATATCACTTTCACATGTTCCATCTTTTGTAAATTTAGATCCCAAGTATACAAATTCTTTCACCTCTTCCACTTGTTCCCCATCTATCAAAATATTGCCATTCATCATAGATTCATCTCGTTCAAAAAGCATAACTTTCGTTTTGTTTACATTCACTTTCATTCCTTTCCCTTTCAAAGCTTCATTCATAATATTTAGCATCTCCTGTAGCTCATTAGCGGATGACGCAAGTATTGATCATCAGCGTAGAGTAAACATTTGATGAGTAATTCATTCATTCTTAACCCATTCATACTTAAATAATAATAATATATTTGACAGATTTAAAATAAATATAAATGTTTGACAGATTTAAAAGATTAAATCTGTCAAACATTTATCCATGAATAGGTTGAACAGCCATGGTGACGCAACACATCCCTGTCGTTCACCTCTTTCGACAGGAAACCACTCCGTGTACGCTCCGTTTATTCTGACACAAGCAGTAGAACCCTCATATAGAGACTTCAATGCTTGGATCAGACTACCGCTCACCCCATACGTAGATAACGTTGACCATAGCTCATTCCTCACCACTAGATCATAGGTTCATTCATTTCAAATAACAGTTCTAAAAATCAGTTAATTTTCTTTTAACAAAGGATTTGAATTTATTAGGCAACATCTCTAGAACGTTTTCTGGGAGTTTATTAGACGTTATACAGTTACCCTTAAATGAGTTGTAAATTTTATAATAATACAAATTCTAGTAGGCTACCCACTATATCATTTATAACAAGTTTATTTTTATTTCTTAGGTTGTATGAGGTACATTCACTCTTTTCAAGAGTCAATATTTTAATAGACGTATAAGCCAAAAGTATTAACTTAATTTTGAAATTTTGGCATTAATGAGTATATGTATAAGTTCCAGCGTGTGTGTTGATATTGATGTGTGCAAGTGAGTAAGGAATATGCGAGCACATGAGGTATGCGTTTAGTAGTCTAAAACCTCCTTCGCATTATGGCCTATCTAATGAAACTGTTTTGGGAAAAACTATTAGGTGGTTTCAAAGTCTATAAAAACATAGGTAGAAATAATTATTGTGTTCTATATATAGAGTTTACAAGACTTCAGAATACTAATAATATAAAGCGATAAAGACTTTGTCTTCCTAAAAAGCCAGACTACTTACAGGTATTGCATTTAATTATTTAATTTTCTCTTAAGAAATTGTTCCTTGCGAGCGTACGAAAGGCTAACATCATCGTCGCAAAGTGCAGTTTATCACAGCGGTCTCTTTAGCCGAAATAGGCAATGAACGACATGGCTTCCTACGTTTTAAGAATTAAACCGCTGATTTTTAGAATATAAATAGACGGAGCTTTTTCCTTTTTTTTGCTGGGAAATGTCTTTATACAACCGGAAAGGAGGCAAAATCGTGAGTATGGGACTCACTAAGGTACCAGAATATCCAATAAAACCCTCCTCATCCATGAATGAGATCACTAGAGAGTCCCATTTTGTATTAGGGGATCTAAAGATTACTGCGGGATTGTGACTCGTATGTGTACTTTTTCTGCGAATCAAAGAGCGTTCCAAAACAAGTTGGCCATAGGCGATTTTTTATACTAAAATTACCACAGGGATGTGAAAGTTAAACGTATAAAAGATAACTTGTAAACAAAGTATTTATTATCATACCTTAGACACAATGTCCTCCATAGCCACGTTAGGAAATAAGTCATCAAACGCAGCAATCAGTGCATGAATGGCATTTATAACACCTTCCGAGGAGCCCTCTTCGCCTGAAAGTAATAGTAATATTTAATTGTGCATTCTGTTACACACGTTAATTTTCTTTTCTAGGGCATTCCGATTAAATTTCGTTTCACACTATAGAATTCAACCGCAATGTCGTAAACGGAATTTAGATTGCAATGATTAAACATTAACACTATTATATCAAAATGTATTTTCAATGTGCACGAAAATATAAACTTTATAGCATTACATACTTAATTACGGCTCAAATTTTTACATTAATCCGCATCATAAGTCCAAATATATTAAAAAAAAATTCAATTACATATTTAACCTCTTTTGAAATGACTGAACATTTAACAAAAATAATCTGACTATGGCTAATATTGCCTTTGCAACATTAAGATTTTCACACATATAGAACATAACAAAATCTCTTTATATACATGCAGATTACATACACAAACAGAGGAACCTTAAAGGAACTGTTCAATGGGATTAAGACTAAATAAATAAAGTATATACACAATTTAGTAAAATTTTTGGAATTGTAAGCAGTCTACACATGAATTTAAAACAAATTGTATATATTAAATAAATAAATATTATTTATTCTATACTACAACTTTTGTTTGTTGTTGCAAATATATATATAAGATATCAGAAGAACTCAATGAAAATGGAAATGCAACTGAAATGAAAAATATTTGTATAATATAAATTGTAAATAAGTCGCTTATTAACGCTGGGCACAGGTCTCCCACTTGTATAAGAGAGGGTTGTTCGAGCATAGACCCACCACCCTGTCCACTGCTGATTGGCAGGCATAGTACACAAGTACACTCTCTATTCCTTCACTTTAATAGGCTAATATGACGGGAATTCGACCGGGACAGGAAGACCAAAGAGGAATCATCTAAATTTTGCATAGCTTTGATTTTATATGCAATCCATTAATATAAAATAATTTAAGTCAATTCTAACACCATCTTAGCACAAACTTCTAAAAACTCCTTCAAACTCCTTAAAAAAAAACCTTAAATCCTTTTGTGTGAGGTTCCAAAAAATGGCATTGAACAATTTTTCATAAATTGTCCAGTACCATTGATTCACAATGAATTATCATTTGAAAAACAATATTAACATAAAGTGTCATCAAAAAAAATATTTTGTTAACCATTGAAAGTTTATGCAAGATATTATTATTTTAGAGTTATGGCTTTTTCCTGTGCCAGACTGCCACAATTTACTTCGACAGTGTCACATATACAAGATATATTTATAGGGATACTGTAACCTAATAGTGGGAATTGAACAATAGACAATTAATAACTTACCTATCAGTATAGAAACAGGCTTGTGCTCGTGTATGAGCGTTATAGACAAATGATTCGCCTTTTTGCTCTCAAGAGCCTCTATCTCCATCAAGTGAAATCCATTGTCAATCTGGAACAGAAGTTATACATATGATGTTTGAATATAAATATACATTGGTCAGATTACATAACTGCATTGTTCTTGAGCTACAAGTATCATTGTCTTATTTGTTTGCAGGTAAACAAGTTTAAATCATACAACAACACATTTTTAATTCACATCTTTCTACTCCATATCTTCCTGCTTATACCATAATTTCAAGTATTTTTAATATTTTTGGAAAAAGTAAAATCTATTACAACAGCCAATTTGTTAGTATATGACAAAGTATTAACAACCATAAATATATAAGTTTATTTCTGATATAACAAATAGTGTTTTGCAGATATTATAATGGTAGGCATGGATTGATTCAATGGCTGCCTTATCAATTAAATATTTAAAATAGCTGATACATATTATCTGTATCACATAGAGAGAATAAATTGGGAACAAATCAATAAAAGTAATTATAAAAAAAATGTAATGAAAGCTTGAAAAAGGTAGTGTCAGTAAATCTGCAGTATTCAGTTTCAAGGATTTTTACTATAATATATTAATGAATTTGTATTTTGATAGTAGTTTTTTTTCTTGCTTTTATTTCATAGGTATTAAAGTTATAAGGAAAATACTTATTTAATGTTATTGATTAGCACTCTCCTTATTAAACAGTATTGCTTAAAGAAAATCTTGATTTGGGGCCTGTTTAAACTATATCAATTAACATAATCAAACTTACTGATTTGGGCATTTTTTTAAAAATATGATCCTTACCCTTGTTGGCACTTTTGTAGTAGTGATAAATGCTCTATATGAAGTCACAACCTGGAATAAACATTTCAATCAAAAACACTGAAATAATAATGAGCTCCACATAATTCATATGCATTCAAAATAACAATAGCTTGTATCAAAATATAGGCAGGTCATTTTTACACAAACTTGTTTACTAAAGATGCTACATCATATATTTTATACATTCTCCTGCTGACAATAAACAATATATAAGGATTTCATCTTTATTGTCTTGTCTTTCCAAGTTTTCCTCAACACACCCCACATTTATAAAAATTAAAATTTTGTGGTTTGCTAAGTTTTAGTACTTATTTTCTGTTTAAGATGTGTTAAGAGTATGTATCTTTACTATTTATGAAAGGTAATAAAATAATCACCATTTAGGAAGTAGGTTTCATACTATATTTTATTATAAATATAAAAACTTAGTATGTACTCAGTATAAAAATGAATGACTGATATTTCCTTATTATTGATAAGTGATTGCAATAGTCTATATTTAAAGATAACATCAAAAAATTTGAAGTATAAAAATTGTACACTCTCTATGTCACATGCACTCTATATCACATAACACTTTTTATTATTTAGCAACAGAATTACAGCCACAAAGATCTTTAAATAGTTTGCCATAGTGGGAGGGAATCCAGGGGCACCAAATAACCAGTAATACATTGACTATCAGACACACCTTTGTGACTCATGTCATTGTCCAGAATGTAATCAGTCATGGTTGGCAGGACTTATCAGTAAACATAAATGATATACTATTTAATATATACATTTGTGTACATTACATTTGTATGTTCTTCATCTTCCAGTATATTGTTTTAAAATTATTACTTAATAAAAATACAATTATTGCTTCATAACTGTTACAAAATAAATTACAAAAAAATGCATTTGTTTATATATTTCTATAATTATTATGTTACATGTATAAAATATTTATACTAACATTTATTTGGTATATACGTATAAATATGTCCCGTCAGTAACGGAATAATTACTCACCAATACACGATTGTCAACTTTATCTCCTCTCGATTCCATGCGAATAAGTGATTTGTAAAGAATTTTAACATTTTTCCCTAAAACATTACTGATGCTCTCTAGAACAATATATTTTATTAGTCATCTGTTTCGCTTTTATAGCTGATAGATATAAATTTTCCATATGAATATTAAAGACAGAAAAAAAATTAAACGTACCGCTTAATTCTGTGGATATTTGGGATTTTATTGACATTTTCACTATTTTCTTTAATGTCATTACTTTAAGGAAAAAATATATACTTATTATAAATTACAATACCCATACTCAAAGACCCGTTCGTAACAGTAAATGACAGCAGTTATAAGCAGCAATTAAATAGCCATATCGAAAATATAAAACACTTATTTCATTGAAGAAATTTATCGACTAAAATTCACAACACACCAATCTCGATGGAGTTCACAGACGATGAACTAATTAACCATAGAGACGTGCCAGGAACATAAAACAACAGAAAAATAACATAATGATGAAGTGATTTTTCCTCAGAGCGGATTGGTATGTCTAGATGGTTATCATACCCAAGTGCATAAATACTCGCCTATGGAATATAAATTTATTTATTTAATCTGCACACTTCTTTTCAAGTGTATATTAGGCATTTATGTACACAACCATTTCATTTTACTCATTCAGTCGTATCGATGGGAAGCTATCTTATGGCCTATTTATGTAGTATATTTTATGACCTGACTGATAGTAGGAAGATAGGATAGAGCTTGGTCTATATTATCCCAGTAGAGATTTAGAATTTTGATTAAATATCATCTTAAGTAAGTGTCGATTTCAAACTCAAATGTACTATGTTCAAGGGTGTCGGTAGAGGCAAATGAAAGAGCCGTTCTACCATAGTAAATTTTTTAAATTTAGATGTAAACTTACTGTTTCAATGCGCATTTATGTGGTGTATTAAGAGGAAAACAACGTAAATTGATATCAATTCAAAAGGCTGTATAGCTTAAAACTTTTACCTCTCCCATTAAAAGAATAAAAAAGTTCCAGAGTAACTATTACACACCATCAATTCTCTGTGGTTTTATCTCACATTGTTTACTAATTTATTTTTTCATCTTTTGCTTTGTACTTATTTTCATGAGTAGTGAAATGAATAGTGTGCAGTTTTGGAGCATAATCATACATATTAGCAAAAAGGATATAATTAGCGTTTATTCATAGATTTTAAGCTTTTTATCTCGTCAGAGATAAGTGAACTCAGAAAATGAATTATGAAAGATGTACACATTGTAATAGACGAAAATGGCTCTCCTCTGGTTGTCTTCGCAAGTGGGTGAAACCGTTGGAATGTAAACATTTGCAACGTACTGTAGATAACAAAAGAGATTTTAGTAACACTGATATAGTTTGTAACCGAGTGTGTCTACCAGATCGTATACCACCAGTCAATACAAATAAGTTTGTTAGGTTTTGGAAGAATAAGTTATTCATAACCGGCAGTGTCCGATCGTTACAGAGATACTTTGGGAGTAAAAATACTGGCGCCGAATATTTATGTAACTTTAATAAAACAAACGAACCATCAACGTCGACAGAGAAACAGGTGGGAAATAAATGTGACTTTAAGGATACAGATTTCGAGAAATGGAATATTAAATGTCAACATGCTGATGGTCACTCAGTATTGAGAGGTCATCATCAACATGCATCAGTTGAAAGCTGTGCTATATACTGTCAACTTTCCAAGTAAGTAATAATACTGAATTCATAGTGAATTCAATTTCATCTGGTAGTAGAAACTTCTTAAAGTCACTACACAAAACGTAACTGTTCAAATATAAGCTTAATAATAATTATTAAAAGAGTAATGTGAGCATTTTTTGCCAACATTGTGGATTTATGTAATAATTTCGATATAGACAATAAGTCTTACAAAAAATGTATATGATTTTTGTATTACTACTTTGTTAACTATGTGTAACTTTAACATTTATAGTATTTTGAAGTACCAACATTTTTTATAGACGAGTATGTCTCAATATTATTCTTTTAGACATGGATGGTACTGGGGTGGAATAACTTCTAGTGAAGCAGAAGAACTTCTGGCTGGGCAATATGATAATGTATTCTTAGTGAGAGACTCGTATGATTCTAGACATATCCTTTGTGTTTCTTTCCGATGTGTTGGACGCACCCTTCATGCAAGGCTTAGGCATGCTAATGGACTATTTTCTCTAAACAATGAGACTTTTGTACCAGCAAATAGAATTTCAGAACATTGTGCTACAGTGGATGTTAAATCAAAATTATTTGAAATGCCTGTGAAGTTAGCAAGGCCTTTAAACAGGTACAAATATTTTTTTAAACTAAAACAATTTAATTTTTTGAATTCTGCATACAGGTTAGCGCTTGTCTTTACTCTCATCTGTTGAGAAGTGTTGATATAATCGAAGATGGAAGTGTGCTAACATATAGCTTTGACTTCTTATTGTGTGTATAGAGTATTATCCCAGGGTTTACAATGAAATTTTATGCTTGGCAAGACATCTTTGCTAATAGGATAGTAACTTGCTACAGCCCAAGCCTCCCACCAGCCTATACTAAGACATATTAGAAAATGCAATTTCCTAAATTTGTCCTACTGAGAATTGAAACCAGGACTTCTGCTAGGGAAGTGAATATTTACACCATTGCACCAGCAAGTTGTTATAAGTAATACTCTGCTTACTTATTCTGTGTAGACTTAAATATTTCATATATTAAATTTGTCAATTCTATATATATTTTATTAAGTAATCATAATCATAATTTCCATTTATTTCAGATTTGCAAAACTAGATACTTTACAAAAAATATGCAGATTTGTTATAAGACAAACAGTTTCAGATAACCTATGGAACAAGTTGCCGCTTCCCCCAAATCTGATATCATATGTGTCACTTGGCAGTGATTATATTGCCCCTCTGTAGTTAATAGAAAATAACAGAATAAAAACTGTGCCTTAATCCTTCAATGCATTAACATATTATATCAACCCTATAATAATCTAAGACATATCATACATGACTATGTAAACCATTTATGAATTTTTATATTCCCAAAAATATTTTGTAAAGATAATAAATGATTTTACTGTGACTTTTACAGTAGTTTACTTTGATTTAGTGATACATGAAAAAAAACTATTTAAAGAAATAATCTTTAATTATTAGGACCAATTTTTTTATTTAAACATTAAAATACTGCTAGTTTTCTTTTAAAACATGATGGACATTCTACTTCACTGTATTTATTCCCAGCATATTTTTTGCCTGAAAAAAAAATTATGACTAATTATCTCTATACATTTAAGAATACAAAATTTTACGGGACAACCACAATTACTGAAAGTTATTAATAAATACCGTAACAAATGCTGCAGTTAAAGTTTGTGGAGCAACAGCTACAGGATTCATATTGAGTGCTATTTGAATTAATTCTGCGTCTCGTATGCGTGATTTAACAAACCTTCTAGTGGAGCTGCTATTGGTACTTTTATCAGTCAAATAAAACAATTCTGAAGCTTTATATATTCCAGCCAAACCAACTCGTCGAATGTACCAATTGAACTAGAAAATAATTGTTATAATTAAAATCTGTTAAATGAAAAAATGTGAAAAGAGTGTGCTTTAGACCATACAAATGGAGTAAACACACACACACACACACACACACATATATATATGTCGGAGAATAAGAGAGAACGGAGAAACATAAAACACAGGGGCGTAGGGTTCTCCGCCGACATCGTTATTAATTAGATCCATTATTTAATTTCTTATTCTGTGGGCGTTCATGGGTATTGTTGGTGCAATCAAACACTGTATTAATTAACTCGGTTTATAATGTTCAATCACTTAATGTTCCCGATATCAATTTACACAAACTCATTAACACTAATAGCTAGGAACGCGACAGTTTCAACAGTTGACTGTTCCGATCGAGCGCTACTCGACAACTGTCGAGTGACTCCCGCCGGACTGCCACCATTGACTCTGTCGACGCCGATAGATGGCGCCAGCGTTCCACAGATATCTGCCCTCCGACATATATATATGTATATGTATGTATAATATACATGTATATTTATTCATTCTGTACAAATATTTAAAGGTGTTAGGATACCGCTCCCGAAAACGAAGTCAGATGCCAGTACTAATGTACACCTTTGATGATGGGGTGAAAAAAAATTGATCCTGATTTTAAAAAAAGTAACATTTTTAAAACGGTTTACTAGCATTATTTACGCTTTATCATGTTATTACAGCTAAATGTAACAATAGTTTTATAAAAAATATATTACTAAAAAAAACAAGCAGCACTGAAACACAAAATTAAAACAGGTGATGTCTCAGCCTTGATCTTCTAGCACCTTGTTCACCTTTCCCAACTACACTTTACCTGACAAAGACCCAAAAATCAGCCTATTGATGATTCACTGTTGGGCACAGGGCTTAGACCCATCATGTCTTTCATCACCAAAATACTCAAGAGTAAATCTTAAAAACAATAATTAGACACAAATTTCACATAGACTACTTAGTATTATCTGCCCAGTATACAAATTTATCATAATTAATTAATCCATGTGAGTATCCTTTGGGCTATTACAGCTCTCATTATTTACAAACTTGTTAGAAATAAATAAACATTAAAAGAACTTACATCTACACTCCGGTCACCTGTATGGTAACAAATGTCATCAACTAAAGAAAGTAGGGTTGCCAAACAATTTGGTACATTGTTAGGTAGTGTTTGTATTGCCATAGCCTTAGGCCATGTATTCCTAGAAGTAAATACATACTTATGAATGAAGTCTCCAATATTTAATACTAAAACAACATTCCACTTACTTATATGGGTCAATCATTAGCAGTCTCGTCATTATTGCATTTGCAATTTGTTCGGCTGGTATCTTAGCATCTTTGACATCAGGTTTTGGCCACTACAAGTGTTGTTTTATTCAAAAGAAGTCAAAGGAATTTGCAAAATATGTCTTGTATTTGTCAATAAATCAATACTTACAGATTTCATTTCCTCAACAAGTTTTTCATTACTAGTTAAGTTAAAATAGTGCACTAGGTCTCCACCACCATTTGGAAATAAACCATGACTTATACTAGGATAACCTGCTGCTTCAGCACCTTGGGCTAATGATTCAACAGACCAACCACTCTTTATAACAAATTCTAAGGCTTTTGAAAGAATTCGTTTTTTCACATCCTCCTCATATTGATGATCTTCCTGATTTGTAGTACTTGGTGGCAATATAGTTTCCTTTTTTGTTTTTTCGCAATAGCTTCTAAGAATTCTTTGTGTGCTACTTTTCGGAATAGTTGTTAATGGCATTAAAAGCCTATGACAGTTCCGTAAAGCTGTTAACAAATAAAAATCATTAATATGTTTCATAATATAAGCACATGAAATGAAATTAAGACAACAAATACTGGGTAAATGATATAGAAAAAATCATGAACAATTTATTTGAGAGTTTATTTTCATGTATATTTATTACATTCTTGGACACTTATTTAAAATAATACATTCAGATAATCTTGCCACTAAACATTCTATCAAATGAAAAGCATTTATTGCAGAGTTTAAGATTTCTTTTTTATTCTCTGTAGGTATTTTATCTAATACATTTCCAGCTATATTTATTGAAACATTCACATCTTGTTTTAATTTCTGTGATACATTGAGGTCTTTTAATTTAAGTTCATAATGAGCTTTAGACATATTTAAGCCAATTCTCAATTTATCTATGTAATCTGATTCTATAGATTTAAAACATTCTTGAATTCCAGTTTTATTATACACATCTTTCAAAGCAATATAACGCAGGAAATTTAAGGAAGATATTATTTGATCTGCAAGTTCCACTAAATCAGATTCTGCACCATGTGGCAAATAACATATTTTTTCCACCATATTCTTAAATTCTGAACCACTAAAGCAATCTGGCAGATCTGATTGTTTAAAGGCTTCATCAAGAGAGTTTTTATATAATATTATAGCATAACCTATCATACCAGAGTGATTTGCAATATTTAATATGTACTTAATAAGTAAAGATCTACCCTTAAAATCAAATTTGTTTATGTGCTCGTTTATCATTTTAACAGAATCTTTTCTTATGAGCTCAAAACTACTGAATATTGAAACATTTACCAAGTTCTTGCATAAATTATAATGAACTGGTACTGAAAGCACTACATGTGAAACATTAGTGGGATATCTGTGTAATATTTCTCTACACAAAATTACAGCCTTTGATAAAGGCCCATACTCAACAAAATTTAAAAGATGAACAACACAAAGTAAAACAGTATGGGCAAGATATTCATTAGAGAAAACAAGTGGACAAGCAAAGTCTGGTAGTTCAAAATGTCCAGAAAAAACTGTATAGTACAATCCTGATAGAGTAGTCAAATTAACTTTTTCATGGTGTTCAAAGGGGGACACATTTTCTTCAGTAATTCTACTGCCTTTTGCCTTATCATTGTTTTTTGCATATAGCTCTACAAAAGGCAATACTTTTAATATATTTTTCATCAATGTACATATATGTTCAACAATATTAATACAGCAACACCTTGCTTCACTTGTTTTATTTGAATCTGGATCCAAGTCTACATAAATTAAGGGCTTCCCAAGTAAGCTTATTAAGAATGCAGACAAAATTTCTTTAGTCCTTACATTTTCATCACCTGTTTGTAATTCTGTAATAAATGGACCATAAAAGGGTGGTAATAAAGAGTAGATTTTTACAATTCTTCTTACATTGTTATCTGAATCTAGTAAGAGACGTTCTTGACCTTCTAATTTATTATCAGGAATTGGAATAGAATCTATGTAAGTTGATATAGAGTTCAGGCACCATTCAAGCGATCTGTCACGTTTTAAAGAGAGTTTTAGTAGGAGTTGTTGCAATGGTTCCAATATTATAGCAAATTGTGCATCATTCTTGGATACTTCTATTTGTTCAATAAACTCTAACAATGCTTCTTCTGGAATTGCATATTGCACTATTAAGGCCAATAATTCTTCACAAGTGCTATAAAGTGAGGGCTTAATTATCATTGTATCATTTTCAACTTTGCCAACAATAACAGATATTAAGTCCCAACAATTGTCTTTAAATATATTGATATATTTCTCTTCGATGGGCAGACAAAGAGCTTCCTTGTATTTACCAGATTCCAACAATGAAGAAAGTAAATCCACAATATCTACAGTTTGTTCCATGTTGAGGTGTGGAAAGAAAGCTTGTAATTCCGAACTTATTGATCTCTGAAATTAAGTACCTTTTTTGTAATTACTTATAATTTGAAAAAGAATGTTGTGAGTTTGGATGTACAATCTTTACTTGTCCACAGTATATAATATTGTTTCCATGTACTTTCAATATCCTTATTATTAATTTAAATATTCAATATTTAGATTAGCTGCAATAAAAACATAGAAACAAATTATATTGAAGATATGAGAATTTAAAGCTGGTAATTATGTACTCACAAAAAAAAGCCCTTGGTAATTTATTCATGACAGGATTTCAATAAAAGTAGACAATGTTTTTAAATATTTAAAACAATAATGAATTATTTATGAATTTAATATACTATCTATGTAAATTAAAATATTTCTTTTAATTCCTTTCCTCTTAATTCAACTTTTTAAGTGCTATTCCGTACTCCGTAGCGGCCCAGTCGCAGTGACATTACCAAATTCAATTTTTTACATACTCTATGACAAGTGACACTCCTAATTTCTTATTATCTATGCCCATATTCTATAAACCGTTTTTCGGGATGTGATTCGTTATTTTATGTATTAGCTTAGCGCCACTGATTTTTGATGGTCATCTATCGCGGAAAAAATTTGGAAGTGTGTTTTAGGATGAGCAGGGCCGAAACATACTGCGTTAAAAGTAAAGCTGGTCGTTATTATATATAGCACTTTACTGATACATATACTTCGAAAATAGCGTAGCAGTAAATACCAGCCAGTAGAAAAAGGTGCTACAAGAATAACTATGATATACCAAAATGAACAGTATGATACATGGGATAGTATATTAACAAAGATCGCTTTTGTGTGAAGTACAAAAATAGCCGCCATTAACATATTTGCCCGAGTAAACGACTTATTTTTATAGATGAGACGCATGAACCGTATGCAAAAACANCTGTATTGAGATAACTGGTGTGAGATTCCTAACAGTTTAGGTGACATCATCTCTCATGAGAAATAGGATAGTGGAAGAGCAGGTTGTTTGGAGGAGCCTGGAGCTAAATTACATATCAATATATAGTAACTAAATTTACACCTCTGTAATGTAAAAAAGAAAATAGTCGTAACCACACCATGGTACCATGACATAAAGTATTTGAACTTTTAATTGATTATTAAATGGAATATACGTAAATTTGAAAGTATAAGAAGAAATCATAAATCACAATCGACAACAGTAGGAACTAATAACAGTCACTCAATATTTATGTTTCCCTGTAGACGTAAATGATGTAAAATCCATTATAAAAAATTTAAAAATGACCAACACAGGTACAGGTTATGATGACATTTGTACAGAAGCTATAAAATATGTCTGTCCCGAGATAGCCCCTATATTAATCTATATTATAAATTTATGCTTAGAACAAGGAATATTTCCAGATAAATTAAAAATATCTATTATTATGTCATTGTTTAAGAAAATAGATAGAAATGATGTCTGCTGCTACCGACCTATAGCTTTAATTCCAGTATTTTCAAAGATTATAGAAAAAGCTATGTATAATAACTTTAATGCTTTTTTGGAAAAATATATTGTATTATGCAATAATCAGATGGATTTTAGAAAATCAAAAACTATAAACTACGCTTTATATAAATTTATTGTATCCGTGCTATTTATGGATTTAACTAAAGCCTTTGATAATGTTAATCATGACATATTACTGTTGAAATTAAATAACTATGGCATCAGAGGAAATGCATTGAGCCTAATAAATTCCTACCTCGTAAACAGATCTCAAATAAAACAAATAGATAGGATTGATGAAAAAACACGAATGGTAAATAAATATTATTCAAAACCCCAAAAGGTTACTAACGGTGTACCACAGGGAAGTATGCTAGGACCACTTCTCTTTCTTTTATATATTAATGACTTACCGAAGGCCACAAATTGCTCCATGATTTTATTTGCCGATGATTGTACGGTAATATACATGAATAAAACTATTGAAGTACAAGAGACCGCCATACATAGAAGTGTATCCGATATAGTTGCATGGTTAGGTGATAATAGCCTCAGCTTAAATTTTACTAAAAGTAAGGTAATAACATCTCAAAATATAAGGAGTAAAATGAATTATAACCTTAATATTAGCTATCCAGAAAAGTTGACCAAAAATCATTATTCGTAGCATATCAGGCCAAGGCAGCATCCATAATTAGGTACGGCATTATCTTTTGGGGAAACTCTAATCATATTAATAGCGTATTTGTTGCACAGAAAAAATGTATAAGAGCGATATGTGGAATTAAAAAAAGCGAAAGCTGCAAGCCGTACTTTAAAAAAAACAATGAAAACCTTTTCGAAAGGCTTAAGGGAGAACGTTGTAAAGACAGATTCCGATATCCCGATTATAAAAGTTCTTTTTTTAATAAAAGTGTTTGCGTGATGGCTATTAAAATTTTTAATAAATTACCAAAAGATATAAGGGAATATGCCTCATAATTTGAAAATTGTGGTAAATCTTTTCTAATCAATAAAACTTTCTACTCCGTTGACGACTATTTAAAAGGAAATTAGCAATAAGTAACTATATGTTTTAAATAAGTAGTAATGTAATGTAATATATGAGTTCACTTTAATAACATAATTTAATAGTAGTAATTTTAATTGAAAAACCTGTTAATTCAAATTATATATATGTATATATAAATTGGTTCGATATAATGTTATTATGGTTAATTGTAATTATTGGATTAATAATGTAAAGATACCTTTCCTTACCTTTTCCCTCTAATTTCGCAAACTTAAATAAGTAGAATATGAGGACTATGTTTACCATATTCAGAGAATAAATGTTTTGATTTGATTATAAACAAAAACTGTGTTAATATATAGGTATTATCTATGTTAGTATGTTGTTAATTGTTGGCATAGAGAACCTAAAGCCTAGTATTGATAGTGTCATAGATATTGCCTATATACAGGTAAAAAGTAAAAACATCAATTGGAAATTAAGTATTAATCAATTTAGAAATAAAACTATCTAAAATTTTGTACTAAGTTGAAATAAATGAAACAAACTAGGTTAAAATAAAACTGTGTTGTGATCTGACAATAGCCTTCATTTTATAAATGAAAGTGCCAAAACAGGCAACAAATCTTGAATCTGCTTTTTAAACATGAGTATTTAAATATAGCTTGCCTCAATATTTCCTTTTCGGACATAAATCTTTACAATGGGTAGTAAACAGAAAAATATTTTTACGAGAAGCAAGCCTTTGATGAATATTTACAGTGGAGTAGATCAGGAAGGCAAAGTGGTAATTGAATATAATTTGTTTATTATTAATTGTCGCTTTAATTGATATAAAAATATACAAACTTTTAGGTAGAAGTACGTGAAGACGCAGAACAGCTTGTGAAATGGCATGAAATATCGGATGCTCTTGCAGCAGCAGGATACTATAGAGCTCAGCTTCAAGGCTTGTCAGCTTTTGATAAAATTGTTGGTGGTCTCTCATGGTGTATAGAATTGTGCGACATTGATGTGGATATCAGTTTGTTGTTTGAGGAGAATCTTACCATAGGAAAAAAAATGTAAAGTTTTAATTTGTTCAGTGTTCAATTTTCCATTAAACTTTATATTAACACATAATGATATTTGTTTTTATAGAGCATTAACAGAAAAAATTGTAAAAATTCTTCCGAGTATGAAATGTCCATATATTATTGAACCTCATCAAATACAAGGTTTAGACTTTATTAATATCTACCCATTAATTCAATGGTTAATAAAGTATTCTAGTGAATTTAGAGATGCTAAAGAGGATGAGTTGCGCAAGTTTGCTGTGATGCAATATGAGAAAGATCATATATTTGACTCTGATCGAACTAGTTACCTACAAAATGAAAAGCTTTTGAAAAATCTTGTTATTGTACAGGTAAAGTAAATAAGACTTAATAATCAATGTTGATATCTAAAAATCAATAACTATTTCTTTGTTTTTATATGGTGCATTTATCTAATTTTGAAGAAGCATAATTAACTTAATCTTGTTAGCTAAATAAATTATTGAAGAAATCACTATTTAAAAATGTGGAATGCTGGTAGGAGGGTATAAAATATTTTACTACCTATTCTCATACCTATCAAGTAATTTCTTTTATGTTCCTGACAGGATAGTGCTTTGCTGTAATCTCACTTGATGATAAATATTGATACAGTCTATGATAGAACTATGCTAACCTGGTGATAGATAATTTACCCCTTATATAATTACACTTAACACAAATTTTTTACTGGGCATATATTTTCTATAGGAAAGTAATTAGCCACAGCTGAAGCCCGCCACCAGTCTAGACTGATACAAATTAGAAAATATAATTTCCTAAATTTGCTCTGCTGGATGTTAGCCATTTGGGAGGAGTGCAAATATAAACATAGTGATTAGAGATATTTGTATATAAAATTCTCATATGTTTGCTTTTAGAATTCATATAAACCATGTAGGGTGAGGAAAAGAAAAGGAGAACTACCACAAAATGAACTAGAGCAAGTAAATGCTGTCCTCTCTGAGTATGATCAACGAATGCTAATGCATATTTCCAATAAAAAAGATGAGACTAAACAAGATGAGGGCCTTGAATACCTAGTAAGCTAAACTTGTATGATTGTAATTTAAAAATTATTTTAATAATCGAGTAATATAAAAACACTACATTTTTAAGCTACTCAGCTTGAAATTTTGAAACTTGTAACAAAGAAAGAATCCCTGTACAATTTTCACAAATTAAATTATTAAACTTAATTAATTTTGATTTGGAAAACCTATATTATCAAGTGTCATCTACAAGTTAAAAAAATGTATTTGAACTTGAGGGGATGAAAATATTTTACTAGCAATTTACAGTTTGAACTAGATATGTATAAGTAGATTGTAAGCTAATATGAATTGAAAAAGAAGGATAACAATTTTTTACTGAAATGTCTTACTTTAAAAAAATATATATTCTATTACAGTATGACTATGAGAAGACACTAGCTGATCCTTCACAAGACACAACAGAGGTAAATTCGTTAACAGTTCTCTACATTAATATAACTGAACGTGCAAATAAAATATTCCACATTTTATAATTTCCTGTTTAATTGTTTTTGTTCAACTATTTGACTAATTTACATATTTATAATGATATATAAAGAGGTGAAAATGTTTTTTAGACTGAGATATATTTGAAAGATAAAGATGACAAAGACAATGCTAACAACAAAATACATTATGCAGTACTGCATTCTGAATTAACTGGAGATGTTCCTAAGGAATTGGAACATAGAGAAAAAATTAAGTTTTCCGAAGACATAGAGAGACTAACTAAAGTTATTGAATCAATGGAAAATGAAATAGATATTGTTAGAAAGGAACATGAAGGACGAATAAACAGTACTAAAAAACAGTACATGGACATAATTAATAATTTGCAAACAATTATTAGAAGAATTATGAAAACTGATGATTTTAGGTGGGTAAATATAAGAACAAATATTATTTTAAAAATTCATGGCTATTTCTACACCCTTCGAGCACAAAATGTTGTTAAAAATTATTTTGAACATATATGAAAAACCTACTCTAAATCATTCACAAGAACTACTTTTTAAAGTTTTAAAGTAAATATTTCATCAAAATCCAGTGGTTGTATACTTATAAAAATGATTGGTTTGAAAAACATAAGTTTATAACTTTAGTATATTTTCGTAAAATTTTTATTTAGTTAAATGAAGCATAATTTTTTTCATGTATTTTGTCTCAATCCAAATATTAAAATTTTTCTGGGTGAATTATTTTTTGTTAAACATTTTACATAATTATGCCCCTCTCCAAATTATTGTCTATGTCGGTATGTAATTATCGAATTAACATGGAATTTGCAGACACCATTTTAATATTTCAAGGAAATGCAAAAAAATGATCTTAAAATTCTAATAGCCCTTGAGAAATTCTTGCTATATAGTATATTGACTTTAAAACGTTCTTTATTATTATTAGGAACCGATTTAGATAACGCAGGAATTTACTCTATTTATTTTCTTTATATTATTGGTTTAAAAAATTAAATAAACAATCTTCATAATATAATCTTCCTTTCTGCTTACAAAAAGGAAGATTATGTTAATGAATTATAATATATTGTTCCATAATGAACTCAACATATCACATTAAATCAATTCGAGAAATTTATTGCAATTTCATATTGTAGTGATAAAAGTGTGAAGGATATATATAAATCATTGAAAGAATTAGCAAGGGAAAGGAATGAACTGTTATTGTTAATACAAAACAGGGAAAAGGAACACAAGAAACTGGACGAGCTTTTGCGGTAAGATCCATATCATGTTAAAAATTATTATGAGGTTTTTACATAGTGTTTGAATTATTAAGTCTTGTATTTTTGTCATTTATTTATGTGTAATCCATCCATCTTTATCTTGCTTGCAATATACGGTTGATATTAGTAAACAATAGATGAAAACCTAATAAATCCAATCCATTATAAAAATATTATAATCTTAAAAGACAGGCAAAGCAGGTTTTCTTTATAACTTCAATGGTCTCAGCGTGTGGTCAGTAATGATTTGTAATTTATAATAATAATAATAATAATAATAATGAGCCGTGTGGTCCCGGCAGAGTAGAATAGGACCACCCCATCTCAACCCGCGGGTATCGTAAGAGGCGATAAAGGGAAACGATGCTGCACAGCATCTATGCAGCCCGCCCAGGGAAGATGAGCGGCCCCTGAGTGAGTAGATAAAAAGCTTAAAAAACTAAGATGATGGATTTGTTTAATAGAGGTAAACGTTTAGGGCCGCTACCTGGGGGCCGCCAGGGCACGTCTGGAGCTGGCGCTGGACGTGGCAGCATGCGAGCCGCCAGCTCAACGAGCAGCACTCGTCGGCCGGCACGGCCACCTTGCCGGCCGACAAATCCATCATCCCCACCAGAGGGCTTGGCTTTGGCTGGGACCGCAAGAGCCCAAAATCCGGAGCCCGCCACTGGTGGAGTACGCCGCATGCGATGGACTTCTCTCATGAACGAGAATGTCATGCGAGCGTACTACAGGGCGACAGGGGGGGAAACCGGACGGACTGGCTACCGGACAGCAATGCACCGCGAGTTCTTGCTGCTGGAGCCGAATCTTACTGTTACGGAACAGAACCTCGCAGATCGGGCTCGGTATATCCAGCGCTCCAACATCTTTAGCGCCACCGAGCTCGAACGATTGAGATGTGAGGCTGTTCCCGAAGTGACCCCTCCAGCCACACAGCAAATCGCAGCTACGGCGATTGTTCACCAGGAACTGGAGAACAATCAAGATTTGCTTGTGGATGGAGACGCCGAGGGAACAGTCTCTCTAGACATAGAGAAAATGAGGGGGATTCTTGAGGAGGCGATTTCCGAATCCCGAAGCGCTCCTCTTGAGGGTCGGCCGCGGCTCTCCCGCCTTACACTGAGCGCAGCAACGCGGGATGTCATTGAGGCTATTAACAAATTGCTGCCCCAATATTTCGAGGGCAGCACTGGCTTGAGTGAGACGGCGTCTATTCTCTATGGCGCCGCTTTGGCGGTCCATCGCTTTATCGGCGTCAAAATCCGGGAACCGGGGCGCACTGCTAATACGAGTAGTGCCGTGCCGGCCTGGAAAAGGAGAATAGAACGTCGCATCACTCACGCCAGGCGCCTCATTGGCAGACTGCAGAGCTTCAGGTCGGGCAACACAAGGCCAAGGATTGTGCGCTCTGTTAGAATAGCCTTTAACGGGTTAGATGTCAGGCTGGACCAGCCTGACATTGCCCAAAAACTAACAGAGCGCATCGACGACCTGAAGCAAAAAATCGCTGCGTGGGGGAACCGCATCCGACGATACTCGGAAAGAGTCGAGCGCTTCCATCAAAATCGTCTCTTCGTGAGTGATCAAAAAAGGTTCTACGAAAGGTTGCAACGACCAGCTTCTTGCTCTAGCTCCCAGCGGCCAGCTTCGGCTGACTTAGTCGCCTACTGGCGGAGCATATGGTCGCTGGAGGTAGAGCACGAAGAAGGCTCCTGGACTGCGGCGGTAGAGGAGGCATGTGCTGTAATTCAACCGATGAATCCGGTCGCCATCACTCCGGAAGATGTAGTTGGGGCAGTAAGACGGGCTCCGAACTGGAAAAGTCCGGGGCCCGACGGACTGCACCACTACTGGCTGAAAGGATTCTCGGCTTGCCATGCCACCTTGGCTCGACAGTTTCAGGAAGCAATGGCGCAGAAAGCGCTCCCGAACCTTTTTACCACCGGGATCACTCACCTAGCTCCTAAAACGAGCAATGCCGCTGACCCAACTAAGTACCGCCCGATAACGTGTCTTTCTTCAATCTATAAGACACTGACATCCATTCTGAGCCGCAAGATCTCGTATCACATCGACGAGAATAACATCATGTCTGTGGCTCAGAATGGATGTCGGGGCGGTAGTCGCGGCACGAAGGAGCTCCTCCTCATTGACAGCGTCGCGGGCCAACTGGTTAAGCGCAACCGTCGCAATTTCTCAGCCGCATGGATCGACTACAAAAAGGCATTCGACTCGGTGCCTCATTCATGGCTCCTGAGGGTCCTCGAGTTGTACAAAATCGACGGTACACTTCGAGACTTCCTTGGAGAATGTATGAGGCAATGGAGCACGATCCTCTGTCTCCATGGCGAGCGACTGACGGCTGCCGATGACCGAATCAGGATACGGAGAGGTATTTTCCAGGGCGACTGTCTGAGTCCTCTATGGTTCTGCTTGTCCCTAAACCCCCTCAGTTTTCTGCTGGAGAGGTCTGGGACGGGCTTTCAGTTTCGGAGGGGAGGGGCTAGGGTACCTCACCTTCTCTACATGGATGACCTCAAGCTGCTAGCACCCAACGCACCACGCTTGCAGGAGTTGCTGAAGATCACCAGTGACTTCAGCAATTCCATCAGGATGGAGATGGGGCTAGATAAGTGTGCGGTCCTTCATGTGGAGAGGGGACAGGTATCCCACTCGGCCGAGATCAACCTCGAGCCGACCCAGCTCAAGACTCTCTCCGAGACTGAAACATACCGGTATCTGGGCATGTCCCAATGTATGGGGGTGAAAGAGGCAGACATGAAGCAGTCAGTTTGCGAGGTATTTTATGGGCGCCTGACAAAAATTCTTAAGAGTTATTTGTCGGGAGCTAATAAAATCCGAGCGTATAACGGCTGGGTCATGCCTGTTCTCTTGTACACCTTTGGCATACTCAGATGGACTCAGACCGAGCTTGACGCCTTGGACAGACGAGTCCGCACGACTATGACTTTCCATCGCATGCATCACCCGAAGTCCTCCGTTATGAGGCTGTATATACCCCGGAAATGTGGTGGTCGAGGCCTACTTAGTGCTAAGACCATGCATAACCGGGAGATATCCAGCCTCAGAACGTATTTTGAGACGAAGAGGGAGAGCCCGATGCATCTGGAAGTCATAGAATGTGATAAAGGGCTCACTCCCCTATCCTTGGCCAACGAGAATTGGCAGAGACCGGCGGTGCTAAGCACCTCTGACAGGGAGGCCGTATGGAAGGGGAAGGAAATGCATGGACGGTTTTTCAAGGCTCTACACGAGCCTCACGTAAACCGAAAAGCCTCCGTGCAATGGCTGCGCTTCGGGGACCTCTTTGGGGAAACCGAAGGATTTGTCTGTGCGATACAGGATCAGGTGGTCAAGACGAGGAACTATCGAAAGTACATTCTGAAGGATGGCACTCACGACATATGTCGAGCTTGTCGCCATCCCGGCGAGTCACTCAGACATGTGCTTTCGGGATGTTCCGCGCTTGCCAACACTGAGTATCTCCACAGACATAATCAAGCGGCCAAAATCCTTCATCAAGAGCTCGCCCTGATGTACGGTCTTCTTGATGAGAGACTGCCGTATTATAGGTACCAGCCGGTGCCAGTACTCGAACGCGACGGTGTCCGACTCTATTGGGACCGGTCCATTATCACGGACAGGACCATACTGGCCAACAAGCCTGATATCGTGATAATGGACCGGGCACAGTCTCGGGTGTTTTTAGTGGATATCACGATCCCGTATGACGAGAATCTCGTGCGAGCTGAGACAGAGAAAAAACGTAAATATCTGGATCTGGCGCACGAGATTACCGCCATGTGGGGAGTGGGATCCACTGAAACCATCCCAATCGTAATATCTGCGAATGGTCTGATCCCAGTCAGTCTCGCTCACCATCTGAGACGACTGGGGTTCCGTGGCAGTTCGCTCGCAGCAAGGATGCAAAAGGCGGTGTTGCTGGACTCGGCTAGGATAGTCCGGCGGTTTCTCAGCCTGTAGCCCTGACCCCCGGCCGTTTGGTCTCCCTGCCGGGGTGTATCCTCCGCCCGTTATATTTATTTATGTAATTGTTTATGTAGATATATGTATTATTTCATATTTATGTATACAAGTAATTACTATAAATTTATTTATGTTTAATAATAAATATATATATTCTTTGGTCAACGGGCGTGAGTGTAAAAGTAGTATAATAATAACAATTGGGTTGAAACAACAATAATAAATAATGTGTTATCCTGAAGTTTTATGAAAATGCTACAATGATTTGGCGAGTTATTACATGTTTGCTTCCCAGCGGCTATATTAAGGTTATACAGAATTAGATATTAAGATTGATTAATTCAAATTATTTTAGAACTGCTAAAGAACCTGACACAGTAAAGGAAGAGCAGCCATTAACTCCAGAGGAATTGAACGAGTTTCAAGAGAGGGAGAAGAAGTTGAAAGATTACATAAGTGGCATAAGAGTAGAGTTGGGACATTTGAACCGGCAAGTGTTACGTTACACTGTGGCCATAGATGAGGTACCTGGAACGGCGGAACTGCTGCAATACGAGAAGAGATTTGTAGAGCTATATAACCAGGGTAAGTGCAGCCTACTGCTTTAATTTCGTAGTTACTTATTTACATATATTATGATTACATCGTATAAAATGAAGTCATCTTCGATGTCTGTTACCTTAGATCTTTTAAACTATTCAACAAACAGTTTTCAAATATAGATACATTGAAGAAGGTTTATACGTCTAATACATATGTTTTATAGTTAAGCAAAACCTAAACAATTCAAAGAATTGTATTGTGATAACATAACAAACTTAAATCGTGAAAGTTGGGTAAATCTTACTACATAAATCAAATTAATGTGCTACGGAATTGTATATTTTAAAGAGATCGATAAAAACTCCGTTACGTTATATATTTCTCTCATACTGTGACCATTTTTATCTTCTAAATATTCCAAAATAATATGTGTTAATTACCAAGTCATTTTATACAATATAGTATTATTTCTTATCTAATTAAATACATTACATACGTGGTATATTTCATGTAGATTTAGAAAATTGCTCTAACAGCATTTCATTAAAATGGATATCTTTAAAGATATCAGTGATTTGAAATGCGGAGGTACATAGGTCAACGCTCACATTTAAGTGTCCGCAGACGCAGTTACGCGAGTCAGTTCTGTTCACGGCCCCTCTATTTCTGTACTAATTTATGATTGAAAATTTTTTGTGAGTTACTATTATATTATATATATACTATAGATAAATTGTTGCTATTATTATAACACTATACTAATAAAAATTATTGTGCTTCTTATTCTAGTCGCTTCAAAACACAAGGAAACCAAGCAATATTATATTTTTTATAATACTCTGTACGAAGTTAAACTGTATACCTCCAAGGAGTTGAGCCTCTTAAATTCCATATTAGATAACTATGAAGAGTAAGTCGATGTTTTATTCATTTATTTGTGTATGTGTAATATGAACTTGTTTTTAGTATTTTGTCTGTTCTATACGCCATACTTTTTAAAATATATATCTAGTATATCTTATAAAGCAGTACGATGATTTATAAGGAACAATTAATATCATTATTTAAGTCAATTGCTACACTATGTAGCACGTACTTATCATATGCAACACAAAGAAGGAACCTTAAAACATTTTACGTGAGCATTCAATATATAGTGATGTACAATTTTTCGCTAAATGATGGACTGGAAATTGAACGAGACACAATGTTATTTGTTAAAAGTCATGTTCTTCAAACCGTATCGATATTCTTCGCATCTTTTGTATTCAGTCTGTGACGTTCTCACTGTGAGAAAGTTGTACATTCTTCATACTATCATAAGAACACATCGTCGTTTATATTATAAACCTCTAAAATATAATAAAAGAAGAAGCAGTAATATTATTCCTACTATTAGAGTAAGGACTTCCTTCGCCTATCGACAGCATGGCAAACAATCAGCTCAAAATGATCTGTCTAACAAAATAAATAACTAACTAAAAATCTATCCTGCTAACAGTTGTGATTGTAAAAGGACAGTAGCAAATTGATTAAAGGAACTTAACTACGATAATATTGAAGCCTTATTGAATTGAAACACTTAATGCTCTGGGTATAGAAGTAGCTCACAGATTCACATAAACGCACGCACACTCACCCTCTCTCTCTCTCTCTCTCTCTCTCTCTCTCTCTCTCACACACACACACACACACACACACACAGAGATAGGCTTGCAAATTTTTATTTTTATTTATTAACTATTAATTTTCAGTTTAAATCTATTGTTTTTATAACTTCGTGACTGTAATAAATGATTTGATTTGATTTGATTTGTAATCTCAACCTAGTATCTGTTAAGTAAGAAATTGTTATGGAAATAAACTATATTTATTTTTATTTATTTATAAACAAATTTTACAGATTTGTTTATTTTCGCAATATATATATATATATATATATACAGCAGAATTTAAAAAAATAGAATAAAAACTGTTAACTTCTAGTACTATGAAAAATTAATTAACGTACGAACTAAAATTTTAGAAATATTGGTAATTTTTAATTCAGTCATGAGGGAAATTTTGAGGAATTTGGCTTTTAATGTGTACTTGTATAAATTATTTTGTTGTTTCTCTCAAAGATCAGTCTTTGTTTTTTTTTAATTAAAAAAAAATTGAAGCCGTTATCGTTACCTTATCTTTTAGGGTGATGTCTTCAGCAAGGAAAAGGGAAGAATTCATGATACAGTTTGAATCAATAGTCGACTGGGTGAACCAGACAGTTAAGAAAGTCGAACAGAAATTCAAAAGTGAAAAGGAGCAGAAGGCTGCATTGCACACAGAATATTCTAGACTTCTTGATGTCCAAAGACAGTATGCCGCTGCTTTGAAAAAGTTGGCCGAGGAAAGGAACAAGTACGGAAGAAAGGGACATTAGATCACTATTCCTTTTTTGAAGTAAAATTTCTTTACGTAAGCTTGACCTAGGAAGTAGGTGAATGCGTGACGAGAGCGTTACGAAAGGTGTTATTGGGCTAGGCGAACGAAAGCTGAGAGGGAGATATATGTTAGTGACGATAGAAGGAGAGAAAGATTTACATTTCCTTTAATGCAGCGACAAGAAAGCGAGTACATGTTTTACTTTACTTGTGTGGTCTAAAGCACGCTGTTTTTTTAAGTGAAACTCATTTAGGCGCATGAGGGCAAATTATTTACAGATGAAAGGCGGGATGAGCGTCACGATGATGTGCAGAGTTTTTTTTGCTAATTCGTTTGAATGTTAGGTAGTTTTAATAATTACAAACAACATGTGGTATTTTAACTTGCCACCCGTCATTTAATATACCATTTTTCATAAAATAATAAATATAAATAATAAAAATATTTCATAAATTCACTTATCTAAATTTTAAACTCAAAAACAAATTGAATCAATAATTTCTAATATAATGACAATTAAATTCCTAACAAATCTCTCTTTTTCCCCACCTAAGTATCGGAAATTTTAAGTTTTATATTTGTATAAATATAACACAAGACTTAAAAATTTGTTTAGCCAAAGAAGTTTCACTTCTCGACATGTGTACTTTGTATTCACGCACTTTTATTTTTTTAAATTCCTATTGCGAATCACTATCCCTATATAGGTTTTGACCGCTTCGCTGGCGCAATGGCGAGAGTACTCGATTCGGTAGCAGGGGTTGTGGGTTCGATTCTCGGCAGGGCAAATTTAAGAAATCGCATTTTCTAATTTATCTTTACTTACCACCCTACCAGTAAAGACCTTGGACTTATTTTTTTTTAAATAATATAATTAAAAATTATAAAAACTTTTCTCTTACTTGTATAACGATGCAAGCGATGCCGCTTACGGAAAAAGAGTCAAGTGTAAAAACCTAATTTTGTACGAATTTTGCAGACAAGTTATTTATTAATTGTACGAAATGTATGGTTTTTTTAAATATCGTGTATCAACAATATATTAGAAAATAAAACTATGGCATAATTGGGGTGGCATAATCATTAAAATGACAAATAACGTCAAAATATCTGATGCAAGTTGACTCTATACGTACATATATAGATAACCAAGCTGCCATATAGTAGACTATGTTACCCAATTAAAATAACCTGCTTGCGTTATCAAAACACCTCATATAAATTGTAGAATTATAAT
The DNA here is from genome assembly GCA_015832385.1 of Elymnias hypermnestra. Classification (NCBI taxonomy): domain Eukaryota; kingdom Metazoa; phylum Arthropoda; class Insecta; order Lepidoptera; family Nymphalidae; genus Elymnias; species Elymnias hypermnestra. Next base: position 13,993,173 of record JACTOM010000929.1, read on the forward strand.
GTAATATATATAACGTAGCCATTCCTTATGTGTTAAGACTGATAAACGTTTCGTATTCATGCATTTTTGTATCTCGATATAAAATAAAATATAAATATACGAGCCTTATGTTTTATTTCAATATTTTTAAATTTCTTACATACACACACATTACACAAGTAAACGTGAAAGTGACGTCTCACGCAAAAATTTTGTACAGGAAGATAAGAAGCGTTCCCAGTGAGCGTATTTGGAACTAACAAAACTTATTATGAACTAAAGATGGCAAAGTTAATAATTTGATATAAATTATTGTAGATAAAATCGACATTTAACGCATTGAATTACAGTGAATTTTAAAATTAATAAGGATATCCGTTACTATTATAAAATATCTGTTGTTATTTTGACGCTTATTTAATTTTAAATGTACTTTAATCGCTCAGTAGAGGTACGATTTTATTTACAATTTTACGAAATTATTAACATGGCCGTCTTTATTACTTAGTCATTCGACGTTTACAAGTAAATGTAATTACGTCAACCGTATGCGCCTGATAACATATCGACATAGTATAGTTGAGCTTAGCTCAACTGAAATATTCGTATAGCCCCTCTGAAAATTTATAAATGTAAAATAAATGATGAAAGCATTGCTGTTGTATTTCCATATAATTCTTGATACAATTGTAATAATATTACAAAAAGTAATTTTATGCTCAATCCATCGATTATCATACGCTAAAGGTTTAAGTAAATAGCACTTTTACTTAGGTCTTATTACACATAATTCATGTTTATGTTCGAAATCTAACAATGTGGTGCGCAGGGGCTGCGGGGAGGGGGGTGAGGTGTTAGTAAACACGTTCGTAGTTCATCACGCAATTTACTTTAATTACTATTTTACAGTAGCAAGCATTTTTTCGATTTAAGGTTCCTTCGTTGGTAAGCAAACACGTGGTATCGCGGTAAATATGGCTTTTAGCGATACTTTAGGAGGATGCACCTATGTCTAGCAACAAATAATTAATAGTGTTTAAAAATGATAACTAAAGTCGATAAATACGGAAGTTATGTATTTTTTTTTGTTTTTATGAAAAGTTTGTCGGTTCTGATTGTCATAAAATAGCGTGGCGACATAGTGAAGTTGAATTATGTATAGCACCTTATATAACCTTGTTGGCTCAAAGGCACATTTATTTTTGAGCTATCAAAGCGTGACAACGCTGTTGTGCGAGTGGCTTTTATGCGAGCTGCTGTGACTGTGACCATGTCCTTGATTATGAGAACTCGTGCTCGTCTTCTTATACATCGTAAATGAGATTAATTCCCTATTTGCATTAGTCATAGCCATTGCATGTGATGCAACGTCGTATCCTAGCAGGCCATGTATTCTGTTCACAACAACCAGTGTGAGGCCTTTTTGTGTCACGCGAACTGTTCTTTCTGCATCATTTATTTGAGCAACCGGTATGCCGAAAGATGAGTTCAGCTCCTGAAAAATATTTAAATATTCTTTAATAGTAATTTGGCTTTTCATGGGTTACAAGATTACGGAGGAAGGTTTGAAGCACATAACGTCCTATTGCTTTAAAAAGGTTTGAAACAGACATGATGTTGTTGTTGCCTAATTTTATTATAAATTAGGTAGGCTCTCCACATTCTAGAATATCCGACAAGAGATTCTCGGGAGAAGTGTTCTGAATCATTTATTTCCTTATAAAGTTTGTGGGCCCTAAACCAATTTTCGCGAAGGAAGTATCTAGAAACAACGTTTTACTCTAGCTAACTTTTAGGGTTATTCTTAGGTCACAGGGAATATCTAATATCCGTCTGATAACAAAGGATGGCCGGATTGAGCTAGTTTATGCGTAATAAAAACATTATATTACATGAAGTAGATACATTTTTATATTGATCGACAGTTGTCACACAATCCTACTATAAGTAATTATAATAGTTATAATATTCGATTGTTCCATGACAACATGGAAGTAATTCTGTCGATGTTAAATCTTTAACGAATAAACTCAGTCACGTATTGTTATTATTCCTTATTATATTAGCTGTCTGATAGTGGGGCTTGTCAAAATTGGTCCAGCTATTGCAGAGATCAACGGAACACCATACAATAATTAACAAAAAGGCTGTTTTTTTTTTAAGAAGTATTACGTAAACATTCAAATAAATTATTAAAATAATTATTCGTTTTTAAAATTTACCAATTTATTTTACAGCATTTTGTAACACCTACATAACAAACATTAATTAAAAATACCTTCAAAATTTATTTGTTTAAATGCCAAAATAAGTCAATTTAATGTATTGCTTTTTTAAAACTTTGTTGAGTTGTGACCTTACCTGAAAATTATTTTCTTTTTTTTAAATTTCTAATTACTAAATTAACTTACCCTTACTAGTGCTGCTCGTTCTTCACTTTTTAATCCGTACACGGTTGCACCTTCATCTTTAGAAAGATGCTGTGCACTCAGGCTGCCCATAACCATGATATAAGGCATTTCGATTGTATACTATTCACACAAACACCGAGAATCTAGCCGATTAAACCGGTTTTATATATTTATTAGAAAAAAATTGTCACCGCCAAATAACAGAGTTCATTGTCATAATAATTCTTCGAGTGATTAATTGAAATGTAAAGATTTACACGCAGCGAAACCGACCGCGACAGGTTGTGGACTCGTGTGTGAGTGAACTTTGCCAGGCAAGCGACAGAGACGTGGTTCTTAGTTCTTACTTCACAATGAGTGTCAATGTGTGCGGTCCAGGTAAGAAGTATATCACAATGCATGTGTTGATGGCGAAGTGACGTCACTAGTCATATGACCTTCACGGGTGCTTGCACGGCTTGCGCCCGCGCAGCACTTACATTATCTATACAGTATAAACCTAAGTGCCATTGCTAAATTGATGGGGCTAAATCATGACTTGCGTTGTGTATTGTTTTACAGTGAAATACTGTGAGGAGAATACCGAGTTATGCAACACTTCGTTATGCATTTATGTTATTTCTATGCAATCTTGTTATGTAACAGCTGAAGTAATATTATTATAATAATTACAATATAGAATTAAAAGAATGTATCATGAATTGATAGATGTACAATAAAATTAGAATAGCTAATATGTTACGCAAAATCATATCAATTTCGATTTTCTATCGTTATATCCTCAAAAATTCTTAATACCGTTCTCGACGAACCTTGTTATAGAAATTGAATTCTTTTCATTACTTGTTATTAACAAATGTCTACGTTTATTTTTGGCATCACACTTCACAGTTTATCAGCATACCTTTTACATATAAGAACATGCCCGTAACTTCTTTCTTTAGGTTTTTGATTTTCCATTAAACTAATACGAAAAGAGGTCAGTTTAGCGTATGCATTCTGTGTGAGTGAGGGTCTAGACTTTTACCCGTAGATGTAGTGTACAAGTACAAATTTCTTTATTGTAAATAAATATTTGAGTTTTACTATGAGTTCATTCAGACGCCTGCGTTATTTTCTTCCTATTCCCACTAAAACAATATTAGCCCTCTTCTTACTACTCTCTATTCTGGATTTCGCTGACGCAAGCTATCCTGGCTTGAATAAGGACCAATTGAACAAACTTGCGCGTCTTTAAGATATTGCTATTAGGTTCATTTTTGGTTTACGTAAATATGACCATGTTTCTGAATTTCGTTTAAAGCTTAAGCCACTGTAGAATCTAAAATTGAGAACTCATCTGCACCGCACAACGTCTTTTCAAGATTCCTTTACTGTTGAAGCTAAAAGCTTGTGGAATGCTCTTCCAATTTAAATTCAACGTACTCCATAGATAATGTATTTTTTTTTTGGATATATTTATTCTGTATGTGGTGTACTTATTATTTTCACATCCTACCTTTATACTCTTAACTAAGTCTTCTTCCTTAAGGTTGTCTGGAAGAAATCTCTTAACGCGCCTTTCTAATGTAGAATTATTTTGTGTGGTATACAATAAAGTATAAATAAATAAATGCTTTATGTAGCGTGCAACGCAATACAATGTAATAAAACAAAAAATAAAACTATATATATTAAAATAAATTTCCAACGTTGTATAAATGACTAGTTTCGAGTCAAAATTCGTTTCGGGAAATTGCGACACTATGACCTCACGGGCACAGCATTACACCTGATGAGTTCATATTTAACCATTAGAACGCAAAAGGTCTGTGTCAATGGCAAGCTTTCTGCGGGGTCTGTGACAAAAATGGTAGTCCCACAGGGTTCCATACTAGGACCATTTCTGTTCCTCATTTATATCAATGACCTTCCTTACTTTGTTAAGGGTGATCATGAGATTGTTCTGTTTGCTGATGATACTTCGCTGTTGTTTAAGATTAATAGGCGACAAACAAATTATGACGACGTAAACAGCTCTCTCAATAAAGTGGTACAATGGTTTGAAGCTAATAATTTATTGCTCAACGCAAATAAAACAAAATGTATTAAATTTAGTCTGCCTAATGTTAAACAAATGCAAACCATTGTTAAACTTAATAATGAGGAACTAGACCTTGTAGACAGTACCGTTTTCTTAGGCATTACGTTAGATAACAGATTACAGTGGGGGCCCCATATAAGTGGTCTATCGAACAGGCTCAGCTCTGCGGCTTACGCAGTTAAAAGAATTCGTCGTCTGACAGATGTTGATACTGCCAGACTGGTATATTTCAGCTATTTTCACAGCATTATGTCATACGGTATTCTACTTTGGGGTAATGCTGCTGATATAGATGCAATATTTGTGCTGCAGAAAAGGGCCGTTCGTGCGATTTACAATATGGGTCCAAGAGAGTCGCTAAGAAACAAATTCAAGGCAGTTAACATAATGACAGTTCACTGCGTATATATATTAGAAAACTTGTTGTATGTACATAAAAACATTGACTCTTTTAATAAAAAGAGTGAATGTACATCATATAACTTACGAAACCAAAACAAACTTGTTATAAATTCTAGTAGGCTGCATAAGATTAACAACTCATTTAAGGGTAACTGTATACGTTTCTATAATAAACTCCCACAAGACGTTCTAAAGATGTCAATTAATAAATTCAAAGTCTTTGTTAAAAGAAAGTTGATAGAAAAATCGTATTATAAGTTGCAAGATTACCTAGACGATAGAAACGCCTGGGAGTGAACGAATTGCTCTAATTTTAATTAAAATATAGTAAACTAATATATTATTGTAATGATGATGGTAAAAAAAAATACCCGACTGAGTTTGTTGTGGGTTCATCTCGGATCAGGGCGTGAAGGAACCCTCGTAACTTTAGATTTTAAGCCGATTTTGAGTACCATCATCAGACGTATATTAGAATCAGAGTGTGGAATAAAAATATAATTTGACGATTCAAAATTGCTGTAATATGCCTACTTGAAAAAAGATATTTTTGATTTGATTTTTGAAATAATAGATATTTAAAAAAAACATAAATATTTGTTTTTAAAAGTTTATAATTATCGTGAGAATACCCTGTTATATTTATTTAACCTGTCTGGTGATATCCACGCAGTAACAAATACCTAGACCAAAGTCTTTTGGAATTTCCAAAATAAAAAAACGCCTTTAGTTGTAAATTATTAGAAACTCCTTTATTTAAAAAAAAAATGCCTAGACATTAGACATTGATGACAGCCAATATGAAGCAACAAAAATATTAAAAAAATCACAAATACAACGAATACTGTTGTGACATTTTTCCTTATTTTACTTAATTCGAATCTTAATAATCATGAGTCACTCTATGAGCAGCCCTCGGAACATTCAACTGGGTACATATAACCACATAACACATAATTTTTATTGACCAACTTGTCAAGAAATCTCAGTAGTATTAAGAGTTTTTAAGTTATATATCAAGTGGTTTAGATGAAGTAGTATTGTATAATTTTGTTTGGTCTTTATTGTTTTTTGTTTTCATAATACGGATTGGTTGAGGTATCAATTATATTTGAAACTTCTCCTATGATTTTGGGTGTAGCTTATACGATAATACTTATACAGCTGCGATTTCTCCTGCGTCCAGGGAAATTTCAGGATAAAAAGTAGTTGACGTTATAATTAATGTTATCAGCTATATGCTAGTCCTGTCGATATTAATACAGTCGTAATAAATATTAGTCTGCTATAGCGTACATTTTGGTCTGTCAGTCTTTAAATTTCTGTATATTTTGTTCCAAGTATAGTATAAAAGTTCACACGCATTTTGTAAGATAGTTTTTATTTGGTATTACAAAATACGTTTAATTTTATTTATATATGAGCTGTTGCTCCCATAGAAATATAGGGAAATTCGTTCTTAGTGAGAATCTACGTCGGGAAAGGCGTCTACGTAGGCCAAATTTTAGGTAAATAGTTATGGAGTAAATATTTGTAGGATTATTTTACCTCAATCTGTTTATTTTCAGTATTCGAGACATACCAGAAAGCACGACTAGCCTTTGTGCAGACGATGGCTGAACTGGCTACACGTGGAACTAATGTGAAATGTTTAGAAAGCGCCGGCGTTCTCGGTATGTATCTGTGAAATTTAATTTGTAAAGTTTAGTATAAATCTCATATAAAGTAAATATTGATTTATTATACAGTATTTTTGTATTGGTGTTATGGTGAGTAACGACATAGTTCAATATGTAAATTTATCATCATGTAAACAGGGTGAAGACATAGTTTACCAGTAAAATAAGCCTACTTATTTCGTCGTCGTCGTGTTGCTTCAATCGATGGACGTTCACTGCTGGACATAGGTCTCACGTAATGACGTCCACAAGGCCCGATCTTGCGCCGCCTGGCTCCAGCGGCTACCGGCGACCCTCTTTGTATCATCGGCCCACCTTGTGGGGGGTCTGCCTACACTGCGGCGTCCGGTGCAGGGTCGCCACTCCAGCACCTTCGGCCCCCAACGTCCAGAGTTCCTTCGGAATATGTGCCCCGCCCATTGCCGATTCGCGATTCGTAGAACTATGTCGGTGACTTTGGTTCTACTACGGATCTCTTCATTTCTAATTCGATCACGTAGAGAAACTTCGAGCATAGCCCTCTCCATCGCACGCTGAGTGACTCTGAGCTTCCGCATGAGGCCCATAGTCAGTGACCAACGTCTCAGAAGCGTAGATCATCACTGGCAACACGCACTGTTCGAAGACTTTGGTCTTCAGGCACTGAGGAATATTGAGCCTACTTATTTACTAATACTTAAGTCATAAATCCTTAAAAAAATATTTTAAATTTAGGGAATATAGATCAGCTATTTCTACAATTGATTTGAAGGTATAACTATATACTTTTCTAGAACGAACTCCCAGAAAACGTTTCAGAGAAGTAACTTAAAAATTAATGAGGGTTTTCACAGGCGATATCAATGTGTAGAGTGAATGGATGAAATTATATTGTAATCATCATTAAAAAGGATACCCGAATGATATGTTATAGATTCTTCTCAGAAAAGGGTGCGTGAGGATCCTCGTAACTTTAAATTCGCTTTTAAGTTGTTCTTTTGTGTCATTATGAGTATTATATTGGAAATAATATGTGGGAAAGGAATGCATATCACGATTTGAGAGTGCTGGAACCTGGTGTAAAGATTTTTTATGTTTATACATTACAGAATTCCTTCGTCCACTTCTGTCAGATTCTTGCAGTACTGTTCGACAATGTGCTGTAGTGGCAGCTGCTCGACTTGCTGAACATGATGAGGGGGTAGCGCGACAGTTGCTTAATGGCGGGATGCTCACTATTACTTTGGAAAATCTTAACAAATTTAACGTAATAATGCTTAAGAATTTTTTATTTATATATACTTAGAAAATTTAAAGCTATACTTGAAAATAATAATCTTAGCTAATATAAAAACGAATGAAGTTTTCAATAATAACATATACTTAGTATGTGTTACAATAAAATACAATTAACATAAATATTTACTTAAGAAGATACAAAATAGGTATTATATAACATTATGTACTGTATCTAATATTTTTTCAGTCAACGAAAGACATGTGTTGATTAGGTACAATTGCGAGGTTTTAATTGTAAATTATATTTCATTACGTAAGTTATTTTAATAACTTTCTTGTAATAAATCTAAATTTAAATGTGTGTTTATATTTTTTTAATAATAATCGTGTAATCTTGACTTGCCGAAGGCTTTTATTCTTAATCGAATAAAATTTTGAATGTTGAAGTCGAACGAAGAATTTGCGTCTCTCTTCAATTTTCTGTCATTTCTTTATACAATAGTCGCAATTTGCAGAAAAATATTCAAATTTGAAAACAAAACGGTATATATCTAGTGCATGAACTAGTTAAAATTTATTCCTAATAAATTTTTTTGGGTTTGAAATATGTTATTGGGAAATTTTTCTTTGTTGGTTTAATATTACTATGCTCTTATACAGGTTTACTACAAAAGATCAGCGTTATATCTTATGAGGGCAGTTGCGAAGTAAGTTTATCATATTTTTATTTTCATATACATAGTTATAAACATTGTTTCTTTTAATTACGTATTTTACAGACATAATGAGGAATTAGCGTCAGCGATTGTCCGTCTCGGGGCGTTAGAACACATCGTATCATGTTTAGAGGATTTCGATACGCAGGCATGTAAACTTGACTTGTCGCCGATATATATGAGTTTTTAATCATGTATCCGTGTAATCCGGAAAGACCACCGTATAGTCGTAAATCATGTAAATGTAGATGACAAAAAATAGATTTACAGGTTTTGGCCTTTTAATAGTGTCACGTGATTAAACATTGTAGAGGTTAAAGCTTTAAAAAAGTTGCTAAAAGTTGTAAAGTTTAATATCTGTTTGGCTTATTGCGATTTTAAAGAATCCTAAAACATTTGTCCAAATCATTGCATTTTATTTGAATTTTAAATATACTTATCGCAAATAATTTTCATATTAATAGTCTAACAATGCTACAGGTAAAAGAAAATGCAGCATGGGCTTTAGGTTATATAGGAAAACATAGCGAACATTTAGCTGGTTTAGTGGTTGATGCCGGCACACTTCCTTTATTGGTTCTGGGTTTTCAAGAACCAGAAATAAGTTTAAAACAGGTATTTCAACTTTAAATTAATTCTATATGTTAAAAAACGAAAGTATGGTCAACACACTCCAATTGAGCATGTTTTTGATATGGTGCTTTTACACTCAACAATTTACTCTGAAAGTTAGTGTGTAAAAATATGCGTATTGGACGCTTTTACGTCTACTTCATGTTCCAAATAAAAGTCCATCGTAGAATAACAGCAAAATAATGTAAATATAACTGCCTCGTTGGTCTAGTGGGTCGAAAATATTGATAAGCAATATTTGCCCGATGTTGGTAAATTGGCGGTGTGCTCCACGTCCATGACTCAGAGAGCACGCTAAGCCGTCCGTCCTGCTCCTGATCTCCCTCCGTTCGTGCCGGAATGCTGTTGCATCGGACTATGAGTATGAATATATCCCACTGGTGTTCTATGAAGACTTGTTACTTTTTCAGTAGTGACAGGTCAAGTTGAATTTTAACACTTCTATTTTCTAATAGATTGCTGCTGGTGCACTTGTGGATTTGGCACAACATAAACCCGAAGCTGTTGTTGATGCAGGGGCGATATGTCATTTAGTACGCGGTCTGGAAAACCAGGATCCCAAATTGAAGGTCATTTCACGATAGATTTTGTATCATTTTATAAAATCAGTTTCTAAATTACCAGAATGTGAGTTTCGACGACATACTATTACAATATTAATTTAATTTTTTGATGATTTCAATTTATCCGCCATGAATTATTTATACATACTTATATGTATAACAATAATTCGAAAAATAAATATTTACAAAAAAATAAAAATTCTGGGGTGGATCACCCTTAAAATGTAGGGGGATGAAAAATAGATTTTGTCCGATTCTCAGTCCTAGCCGATATGCACGCTAAGATTCACGAAAATAGGTCGAGCCATTTCGGAAGATTTCAACTTCTCACACCGTGACACGAGAATTTTATATATTAGATTTATATTATGCTCCAGTAAAAGTATACAATCATATAATTCGAAGTTCTCTTAAAAGTAAATTATGATAGCGCTAAGATAGACAATAAAGAATATATCCATAATTATTTAATTAGGAAAAATTGTTTTCATTTTGTAGATCTTTGTACCAAAAAGAACGTGTGACTGACGTATGAGATGCTGTGACTGACTGAACAATATATTTTTAATAATTGATTATTGGTAGGCAGTAATATAAACACATTTATAAAATAATAAACATGTTTATTAAATTATCTAATTTTTCGGTATGCGCAAAATAGATATGTGACGCGATAGACTATTTTTTTTTAAATCACAGTGTTATAAGTCTTAAAACATTACCTGCTAGCACATGAGTATGTACGCACATGAATATTGAAAGGGTGAAGAAGTTGCCGATTGCTATGCAAAGTTTATTTAAGCACTAGCTGTTCCCGGGGGTGTCTTCCAAGTATTCGTTATTTGTCGAAGCGAATTTTCACTAAAAACCTTTCTTAAATAAATCTCAATAACAGTAAAACTCATCAAGATAGGTTCATCATAGAGTGGGTGCAGTCACATACGCGCTTACATAAAAATATATATTTAGAGTTAAATGAATTATTTCTCACCACTGTATAAAATAAAATATATTTTACAAATTGCTTATACTCAAAAATAAATTATTTGTGCAGTTTATGATGGGACTGATGATGCCTGTACAAGATTAAATCTGTGTTTCAGGTCATCAGAGCATTTCCCTTTGTGAAACATTATTTTTAATTATAAAATTCTGTTTCCTATTTCTATACACACTACACGATGTATTCTTTTTTCTGATAAATTTCTGTATGAATGTATGTAATGCACCTTTACACTCTTAACTAAATCTCCCTTCTAAGGTTGTCTGGAAGAAGTATCCTCACTTTGTTATTTTTAATTGTGGTGTACAATAAATTACAAAATAAAGAAATAAATCATTAATGTAGGAGAAGACTTCATTAAAATTTAATAAAACAACAATATATATGTCGGAGGGCAGATATCTGTGGAACGCTGGCGCCATCTATCGGCGTCGACAGAGTCAATGGTGGCAGTCCGGCGGGAGTCACTCGACAGTTGTCGAGTAGCGCTCGATCGGAACAGTCAACTGTTGAAACTGTCGCGTTCCTAGCTATTAGTGTTAATGAGTTTGTGTAAATTGATATCGGGAACATTAAGTGATTGAACATTATAAACCGAGTTAATTAATACAGTGTTTGATTGCACCAACAATACCCATGAACGCCCACAGAATAAGAAATTAAATAATGGATCTAATTAATAACGATGTCGGCGGAGAACCCTACGCCCC
>JACTOM010000929.1:14005300-14072678 GCA_015832385.1 Elymnias hypermnestra
GGTTTTTAGAGCATAGACCCACCACGCTGCTCCACTGCGGATTGGCAGGCATAGTACACAAGTGCACTCTCTATTCCTTCACTCTCATAGTCCGACATGACGGCAATCCGACACGACCGGAGAGAGAGATCAGGCGCAGGACCGACGGCTTAACGTGCTCTCCGAGGCACGGGGGTGAATCACACCGCCAACTTCCCAACTTCGGGCAAATATTGAGAAAATCTTAATCGAAAGCTCAATATCGATTTCGAACTGGCCCGACCCGGGACTCGAACCCAGGACCTCATGTCTGTAGTCGAACATGCTAACCACTAGACCAATGAGGCAGTCATTTTGATTGGCGTCTTTGATTATTAGCAAACATAAAAATCATAATATTTGGTAATCTTTCATAAAAATTTAAGTCCCAAGAGACATTTTAGCGTCATGTGACCCGCGGGGCAATCCACACAAAAGAATCTGTGCGGGGCGGGATAAGCGACGGGACTTAACGCGATATGCCTCTGACAAATTACTCATAAATATTTTCCTTTTCTCGGACATGCGAAAGGATAACTTAAGTATAGTGTTGTGTCATTTTGTAATCAAAATATTTTTTAAACAAGTAGGTTCTTTTGTATCGTTATTAGTCTATCTATTAGATACAAATTTACCACCGGTACAGAAAGTTGGCCTTATTGAGAGGATACCGAGAATGTCTTACGGTTAAAGAATAACGGCTAAGTTACTCTTTTAAAGGTTTCTGTTTTAATGTAGATGGCTATATATCTATTGTATATAAGCGTATATTAAAACTATCTTCACATTATTGACGTAAATGAAATCAGTTTGCGGCGTATCGTTTGGATGGCTTCAAAATGTATTCAGACACAGATAGAACGAAATTTGTATTTAATATTATATTTTCAGTTAGCTCAGTTAGTTGTGAATACGGGTGGCTGTGGGCCCCTCGTAGAACTACTGTCGGAGAGTGCGGGAGGTGCGCGAGTTCCAGCTTGTATGGCTCTGGGGTACATCGCAGGACAGTCGGATCAGTTAGCAATGGCTGTTATTGAGTCCAAGGTTATTAAATTCGTAATATTACATATATACATACATAGCATCACACTTCATTCCCATAGGGGTAGGCTTCGCTTCTTTCATTCTCATTAAACCTTTCATACAAGTTCGTCGGTTTAGAGTACTCTTGACCTGGCCCTTATTTAAAATATCCTGGATTTGGTCCAGGAACATTCGCCTTGGTCTTCCCCTTCCAACTTTCGCATTCACTATTGACTTATAATTTATTTTCTGTCAGTCCTGTCATTCATTCTCTCTACGTGCCCAAACCACTAAGCAAACCTGTCTCAATTTTAGTCACTACATCTTCTTTTATACCACAACGTTCTCTTATCACACTATTTCTAACTTTGTCACTCAGTTTCAATGCACTCATACTTCTCAACGCTCTCATCTCTACAGCATTAATTTTACTTGTCATTCTTCTGCCATATCCAACTTTCACTACCGTTGGTACCAACACTTCCGCATGCACAGCCTGTCTGGCCCTTTGAGACACCATCTGGCTGTTCATAAATGCGTGCAGAGCACCAATTACCATATTCCCTGCATTCACTCTCCTTTCAATATCACTTTCACATGTTCCATTTTTGTAAATTTAGATCCCAAGTATACGAATTCTTTTACCTCTTCCACTTGTTCCTCATCTATCAAAATATTGCCATTCATCATAAATTCATCTCTTTCAAAAAGCATAACTTTCGTTTTGTTTACATTCACTTTCACTCCTTCCCTTTTCAAAACTTCATTTGTAATTTTTACCATTTCCTGATTAGTTCACACTATATACATATATACTCTCGCTATACACATCCACTTAAATTCAAATAGACTTTTCAAAACTTATAGTTGATGACATTTGATGTTCATATACTCTTCTAGACACATCTATTGGCCCACCTTAGAGTTTAGGTTTCGATGGCCCCTACCGAAATATTATTGCTAGATTGGACAAAAACTATTGATGCAGTTTTAAACCTGGTACTTTTACCATCTTTTTCGATCGTAATGTTTTAAATTTGAATTCAGAATAACACACGACATGGAGCTACGCCTAACAAATCGGGTATGCGCCTTGATGAAGACACTTGATTATTGAATAAAAAACATGTTCAATTTAATAAAGGTTTAATTTAATAACGCGTGTTGCCTCCATAGGCTTCTACCACAGCTCTCATACGATTAGGCATAGAGTTTATCAACCGCTCTATGAAATTTTGGGGGATCATCTCCCATTCCTCTTCTATGGCAGTTTTCAACTCCTGCATCGTCTGGGCAACTGGCTGACGAGCCCTAACAAGTCTTTTTAGCTCGTCCCACATGTGCTCAATGGGGTTCATGTCTGGGCTTCTGGCTGGCCAGTCCATAACTGTGATGTTCACACCCCGAAGATATTCCCTGACGATGCCGGCCGTATGGGCTCTTGCATTATCATGCATAAAAAGGAAATTTGGGCCCACATAGTCCGCGTATGGCATCACGTGAGGTTCTAAGCACTCACGAATGTACCTTTCAGCATTTAATGTTGGCAGCCGTGGTCCCGTAACAATCTCAAGTTGAGTTTTACCGCTCGCGGATATACCGCCCCAGACAGTCCATGAGCCACCGCCATAAGCAACCCTCTCTTCAAAGCAGCATTGTGCAAAACGCTCCCCCTTACGTCGGTAGACCTTCTTCCTTCCATCATTGCCATGTAACACAATTTTAGACTCATCAGAAAAGAGTACACGGCTCCAATGCTGCCGAGTCCAATTTAAATGAGTGCGCGTGAAATGATAGCGCGTTGTTCGATGGACTCGCGTTAGTTTGGGGCCATTAGCTGGCTTGTGTGATACCATATCGCGTTCTTTCAACCTTCTCCGAAATGTTCGAGCGCTCACAGATACTCCGTGGAAGTCGGGAAGTTGGTTTTGTATCTCAATGGAGGTAAGGTGACGATTTCTCAAGCTGGTCGTCACGATGAATCGATCCTGCCTTTCAGTTGTGACCCGAGATCGTGGCCTTCCTTGGCGACGAACAAAGCCGCCAGTCGCTAGGTGCCGCGAATAAACATTTCGGACCGCAGATCGACTTAAATTAAGTTGAACACTCATATTTCGTTGGCTGTGTCCCGCCTGGATAAGTGCCACGGCTTGAACGGGGACTTCAGGCGAAGTATCCATTGATTATTGATAGAACCTTACCGTAATGGTAAGAATAAGTCGAATACTAAAAAAACTTGATTTTATTGGTTTACTCGGATTTAATTCTTGAAAGTGTGATTTTTCTCATTGGTTTTGTTCTGTGTTCGTAATTCAAAAAAAGACTATTGAATGAAATTATGAATGTGCCAGGTTCAAAACTGCATAAAAACTTTTTGCCCGACCTAATATAAAATTTTAGCTAGGACCAAACGAAGCTGAAAATGCAAGGTGGGCCAATAGATGTGTCCAGAAGTATAGTTTAAAGAGAAATTAACTTTTTTTAATACCATTTGTTTTATGTATTAATTGGCTATATATTTAGTGAATTTTCAAACGAATGTGTGCTATACAAGCTCCGTTTATAATATCAAATATTTCTACCTCTTAAAATTTCTATGATGTTTATATCAAAAATCTATGTTGTTTTTAAATTTCGATTGTCTGTTTGGTTTCTGATCAATCTCCAAAATGTTTTAGATGGGCCTTTCATTCGTAAATATTTGATATTAAGTTTACTTACTTATTTTTTATTGAATATCTTGAATATAAATGTGTTTAAATCTTTTTAATAGTCCCAGGCAGGGACTCGTGTAGGTGTTACATAGACGAATGTGATAACATATTCAATACCTAAGAAAATAACACTGCACAGCGCCCCTAAATTCTAACTTTCTCTTAAAAAAGAAAAAAATAGTTGATGAGTTTTCTGTATTAAGTTTGGATTTGGTTTCATGCAGGCAGTAGTGGTGTTAGTAGAAATACTTCAGAGCAACGAAGCAGAAGATGCCGAAATTTGCGCTGCAGCTTGGACTCTTGGCCACATCGCGAAACATTCTCCCCAACACAGTCTCGCTATTGCCGTAGCTAATGCTCTTCCAAGACTATTACAAGTTAGAAGCCAAGTATTAATATCTACCCTTTAATAACCCGCGATTCTTGAATAACTCTATTCTGTTGTATATCTACCTGTTAATTATCTCATTTTAAAAGTTTAAAGTGATATCAAAATGTTATTTGATGATTTAGAGTATTGTTAACTATATAAAAAGACAGATTTTTCCAATTGCGAATACTGCTAGAACTCACGAAGTCTATAATTAACAAAATTTCAGTTTAGAGAAGCCTGATAGAATTTATATCTTTGTCTGCTTAAATATTCTGCTTTCAAGTAGCAAAAGAGTCTTCTTCTTCTATTTGGCTTTCAGGTGTGACAAGGCACACGCAATTTCGACAGCGTCATGTAGATTGGAGAAGGCACGTAGGAGATTATACGGTTTACCGTACAATCTCCTACGTGCCTACGACATTCCAAACCAGAATTTTGATAATTAATAAATAGTTGACACTTTATTTATTATAACCACCACCACTAAAAAGAAAAAAAAAATAATGAGTTTAGGGACGACTCAATGTAAAATACACAGATGATGACTGCTTTTTACAAAAAAATTATAACTTAATTCTATTACATTTATTAAATTTACAAAGATATTTACAATACGGACTATACACAAGGGTTAATAGATACACAACATTTAAAGGGAAAGGAACAGAGGAAGGGATAATGTCATATATAGGATGGGTTAATTTAGGACAATTAAACATGATATGGGAAACAGTGCCTTCGTCTAGGCCACACTCACAAATTGAGTTGTCCCTGATCCGGAGTTTCGCCAGATGAACAGGGGAACACAAGTGTCCAAGACGCATTCGTGATATGGTAGGGGATACAGAACGATTTGCATATCTATGGACGAAAAACCAGGGTCGCCTTGGGATATTTGGTTGTATGGCGGCATAATATTTAGCTTTAACCGATTTTGATGAAATCCAGAATTAATTCCAAGACTTATCCATGTATGACTTGGAAAGCGAACTTATGTAGTGTGCGTAGTTTTGAAAATGTTCGAGCGCTCCATCTTGGACTGCTGCTTTAGCGCATGAGTCAGCTGTCTCATTTCCAGAGATATTGGAGTGACTGGGAACGCAAACAAGCAAAACAGTTAAATTCCGTTGACAGCATGAGAACAAAGGCTCTCTAATTCTGAAAATAATGGGGAATCTTGATTCACTACGAAAGGGGTTTTCTTTAATGGACGAAAACAGCTTAAAGAGTCAGTCAGAATTACAGTTTGTGGAATGTTATGGGAGTAGGCATACAGGATTGCATCTAATATGGCCATGGCCTCTCCTGTAAACACAGAGGACACTTCAGTTTTAAAACTATCCTGTACCTGAGAACTCAGCAGGCTGCACCGACACAGCTATCCGGAGACAGTTTTGATGCGTCTGTATATATAAGAAGAGAATTTGACCAATTTTGATGAATTAATTCCTGTAGTTTGTTGTTATTATCTGGGTTTCCCTTACTGAAACCAAGATCTGTGAGTACATGGGGATTATACTCGTACATCAGTGCTTTATAGGAAGTAAGATAGAGGGGATTCGATGGCTAAGAAATGGTTAAACGGGGCCAAAGAGGATGGGAAGACAGCTGTAACATTTTGCTGACAAATCGATCACAGAGGTATTTTCGACGATTGGCTAAGAGAGGATCAACACATTCTGCCTGCAAGGCATTCGTGGGGGAAGATTTAATTGCACCCAGTATAATTCTGAGGCACCTGTATTGAATTTTGTTTAATTTTTCCGCAGCAGGTTTATTAAAAGGATCTAAGACAAACAGACAATAATCCATGAAGCTGCGTACTAAAGCATTATTTAACAATTTTAAGCTATAAGGATGGGCGCCCCACCATACCCCTGAGACTGCACGAATGACATTTATGCCTTTTTCACATTTTTTAACCAAATATTCAGTGTGAGAAGATTCGTTCAGTGTTTTATCCAGATTAATACCAAGGAATTTAACCTTGTCTACGATGTTGATGAGTTGATCGCCATAGGAGATACGGATATTGGGAATAGACCTCTTTCTCGTAAATAGCACAGCCTGACACTTGCCTAGAGCCAGAGACAAACCATGATCTGATAACCACTGGCCTAGATAATACAAAGCAGAATTAACGCGAGTAGATAGGTGCATCACACAACTCGAGCTGTGATAGAGGACAATATTATCAGCATATTGCAATATGTTATTAACAGACAATTCGAGATCATGGGAGTATATACTATATAGTAGAGGACTGAGCTTTGAGGGAGACCTTTCCAAACTTTTCTGGGGGGAAGGGATGTTGATTGGTGTTTAACCACTATAGTTCTACAGAATCTAATGTTCTTACATATGAAATGTGCTAACCTTGCAGAAATACTCAGATTAAGCATTTTTTGCCTGAGCTCTGGAAGAAGGATATTGTCATATGCAGAAGCAATATCTAAGAAGAAACCCACAAGGTACTCTTATTTGGCAAAGGCTAATCGAATGTCTGTTGTTAATATACTGAGGCTATCTTTAGTGCTCAAACCCTTGCGAAAACCGAAGCCCTAGCATCTAGTCGCTGATAACTTATAAAATTCTGAAAAGTCATACTACTAGAGTATAACTCTTCTGCAATGACTCTTAGACCAAATATATCACTGCATTCCTCGTCCCACCAGGGAGGGGAAAGCAGCCTATTTTTGGACGGGAACGCTTTAGGGATATGAGAGTCGGCCGAAGATATGAGCAAATTTACAAAAGTATTATAATAAACCAAAATATCTCCATCAAGTTCCGAACCCAAAAGGCAGTCCACCAAGATATCAACAGACTCAGCATATGCTGCCCAGTTTGCTTTTTTAGTTTTGTATTTGAGTAGGAGATCAGGATTTGAAGGAACTGTAGGATTAGATGATAACGACAGGACTATAGGG
Organism: Elymnias hypermnestra; assembly: GCA_015832385.1. Lineage (NCBI taxonomy): Eukaryota > Metazoa > Arthropoda > Insecta > Lepidoptera > Nymphalidae > Elymnias > Elymnias hypermnestra. The sequence continues at coordinate 14,012,359 of JACTOM010000929.1, forward strand.
AAGTGATCACTGCCGTGAGTGGATGCTAGTACCCTCCAGGACAGTTGGGAGGTTAGGTTTTGAGAGCAGAGAGAAAGATCTACAGCAGACTTAGGGTTCTGATTAGGATAAACTCTGCGAGTCGGGGAGCCATCATTGAGGATGCAAAGACTACATCATCAAGTATGTCAACCAACAGCGGAGCACATCCATCACAGAAATAACACCCCCATATAGTGTGATGAGTATTAAAATCACCCGTAACTATGACAGGACCAGGAATTGCTGACAGGAGAGATTGGATCTCAGGAATCAACAAGGGGGAAGGATGGTGAATGTAAATAGATAGAAATGAGATGTTTAATGTATATCCTGATGATGATGATAGGTTATCCTGAGACTGAACAGATTTAATAGACTGTTGTCGTGTGAGTTCTGGGCATTCTTTATCAATAGAAAAGTGTTTACCAGAACAGTGTATAGAAGTCGCAAATTCTTCAATAATTTTGCAACTATCATCTGTGTGTGGTTGTGCGCATCTGTAGCATCTAGGTTGAGACCGACAGTTCAACTTAGTGTGGCCAAAACGGCAGCAATTCAGGCATTGTATAGTGGGAAGCTTATATGATTTGACAGGGAGGGAACTATGGTAGGAGAAAACTCTCGCAGGGAGCATCTGAACTCTGAAAGTCAGAACCACAGACTGGGTGGGTATCCACAAAGTTTCACCATCAGTTATAGATTTGCGGTTTAAACTCCTCGCTTTGAGTACTTCTCTGCAACCTATAGGGAGGACTAACAATGATACGAATTCCTCCATTGCCCATTCAGTCGGTACACCTCTGACGAGACCCATTCGGGTAATGTTATATGTTGGGATAACAGCTTTGTATTTAGTGAGTTGAAGAACAGGGTTGTTTAAGAATTTATTTGCAGCCTCGGCTGACATGAGTTTTTAATCCCGTCACAAACTATGTCGGTAATTTTGTGTTTATGCAAAAACTGATCGAATGTTATTGCTCGAAGACTAGCTCCCAACGAGGGTTCTTCTATATCGCGTGAAACCTGCACAATGTAAGGACCCTTATCATCGCTGTCATAGGATTTCAGACCCTCGGAAAATGACGGGAGGACGAATGTCACTTCTACATAATTGATTTCAAAAGAGTCACTTCTACATAATTGAAAACATAACAAATTTGGTCGATATGATTTTGTGAGCCTTGGTTGGCTATTGGGACATATCATTGCTATCGATTTATATTTGATGAGAGTGTATCATAAAAGTATAAATTTAAAAAGTGTAAAACTGTGAAAAATTGCAATTAGTTGTATCTCAATATATTAGTGTATAGAGTCAACTTGCATTTGAGACATATTGATGTTTTTTTCTTTTTGAATTAAAGTATTAGCTCAAGCTATTTATTCATCATTTTTTAGTTTAATCATGCAGCTAAAGTGTGATGCTTAAAAAAATATGTAGTACTTAAACATAGTACAGCAATAAATAATTTGTCTTTGAATCACTAGAATTTTAGTTAGTTAATATTTAGTTTATATTATTTGTGTATGTTATTTTTACAGTTGTATACAAATCCAAAGTCATCTGGAGAGGTCAGAGCAAGAGCATCTTGCGCACTAAAACAGTCATTACAATGTTGTTTACACCGGCCTGCACTTGAGCCTTTGCTTCATGCTGCACCAGCTTGTATACTCAAATATGTATTAGCACAATATGCCAAGGTAAAATTAATCATCACCCATTTGTAATAACAATATTCTTGCCTTTTCTCAAAAGGCTCTTGTTAAAATGTTGGTATCTAGAAGCTTTATTAAACCACTCTGCTGGGATAAAGCTTGTTTCATACGAGAGAGGGTTTTTAAACAGTCAACTCAGACATATTTTCAAGTCATAGATTAAGCAGCGATTGAAACATTATATAATTATTTATTAAAACTTGGGAAAGGGGAGGTAGAATGGGATGACATTCCCTACTGATTTTTTTAATGATTTGTCTCAGTAATTACTTGGATATTCTAATTAACATAGACATGTATTGAGTTTGTTTTTCAGCAATTTAATCAATTAATTACTGTTTAAGATTGTCTCTTAATCAGTAATTGATCAATGAACTTTAAATTATTTTACTTGCATAACTCCATATATTATCTTGATTCCTCTTACTCGTCAATGTTACTAGGTACATTTCATAAAATTTATTATATGAAACCTTGTTTAATTTGATATCACAGATCTTTATTTATATATTCATTTTTTGTCTAATATACAGGGCCATCGTCAAGATTGTCATCCTCATCTTCATAATCTTCACCATTATCAAAATAGTTGTTAGCATAGTCTGTTCCATCATCAATTTCTTCTTCTGGTTCCTGTTCATCTTCTAATTCTTCTTCATTGTCTTCATTTTCTTTCTTAATGTTACTTTCAGTAGTATCCGTATCCACAGCAGATCCCTCTTGTGACTCCATTTTTTCTAGATTTTGAAGCCTTTTATTAATTTCACTGGGGTCATCTAGTTTTCGTTTTCGTGTCGTGGTTCGTACTCGATCTGCATGTGGCCTCAATTCTGGTGGCATATTACTCCATACACAATTCAATATTTTGCCCTTCTTCGCATCTAAAGCCAGAAGCTTGTATTTATCGGAATATCGTTCAATACCATCTGTACGTGTATTAGCTTTCACATAAGCAGGAGACTCGTGCAAGTATTCTATAAACTGATCTTTCACAATTACCATGTAATCAGTTGCAGCATCACAGTTCAAGGAAAGCGGTTTCGCTTCTAGCTTTGGAAATAGTGGCGGTGGTGCAAGAATCTGTGGAGTATTCTCACCTCGAGCAATTCCTAGAGCTTGTAACTGATCATGAGTTAAAGAAGTTGTACTACCTCTACCTCTTCCTCTGCCTGCCATTATCAAAATTTTAAATGATGAATCAAATTATAAATTACATGCGTGCTCTTGTTGACTTTGAGCTTGTTATGACATTTGACAATTTGTTTGTTTTGTTTAATTTTTAATGGGAAAGGCAAAAATTTAGACCATACAGTCTCGCCGTAAGTTTTTAATTTGATGATTTTTTAAATTTATCCGTGTGTGCTTAACGACTAAAATATAGACAACATTATCATCATTGATAAATAAAGTATTCCTAAGAATACTAGTCTTTTAGTAGATAAACCTTTTATTGGCGAGTGATAACAAATTGTTCATATAAAACATTTAGATATTGCCGAATGACGCCAGGGCTAGGAGACTATTCGTAACAACAGGCGCACTTAAAAGAGTACAAGAGATCGATACAGTTCCGGGCACATCATTAAAGGAATATATAAATATAATAAACAGCTGCTTTCCAGAAGAAATTGTACGGTGTGTATGTCAAATTAATAGAAGTGTTTAAATATTTATAGGGAAACTTTTTTAAATCGCCTAAATTTTTTACGTCCATCTATCTCTTGTCACATTGTAGCCGGCCGCAGAATGAGGGAAAGCGAAAGGCGTTTGATAGAACAGCCAAGTTCAATGTACTGGTACCCATATCTTGCTGACCGCGTAGCATTCAGTGTACATTCTCGGTCATTGGTACTATTTTAAAAAGTTTCACTTGTATCGTGTAACCAAATGTTATTATTTAGTCAATCTCGCATAGACTTACATAATGATTTATACTTTTAATATAGGTACTATACACCGGGCTATTCGGATTCATTGCTAGATAGAGTGGAGGCCTACACTCCTCAGGTATTAAGTCGATAGCTAAATAATTGTATTTTTAATAATAATAAGTTTTAAAAAAAGAATTATAATTTTCAGATTCCGGAACTATTTACAGATAGGGTGCCTAGTGATTGCCAAAGCGAATTAACGATAGAAAACGGAAATTAAATTTTGGAAACCTTCGTTTTATTTATGAATTAAATGTTTAATTGTTTTCGACATTTTATTCCTTTGCCATTGTCCAAAATATTTTTTGAATTCTCATTGTTCTTCCTCCAATAGCGGTTATTTCCATTGTCATACATTGACTAACAACTCTGTAACTAATTTTAAAGCTATAAAAGATCCATGGAAAACTAGGAAACTTTTATTACTATTAAAGATTTGAAACTTACCGAAAATCCAAACCACAAAGTATGTTTAGAACATGAACACCAGAAAAATCTACTTCAATAAAGTCTGGAAGACTTTTGCATGTTAAATGAAGGTCTAAAAAACATGACTCTAGAGTGGTCACATCCGTTGAAGGCAGCCCCTAGATATAACAAATTTTTAAAATAATTATCTATTTTAAATAACTTAATATTGGGTGCACTGTTATAAAAAAATATTACCTGCACTTTACACACTGGCTCTTCTCCAGGTGATAGTAATTCAGTAACAACGATATAATGCATATTTGATGATAATATGCGACGATGAACATCAATAGCAGTGTTCTGTAGCTACTATTTCCATTACTTTTAAACAAATTTTAATGTGGTTTTGATAATTATATCAAACAACCACATCCTCTTAACCTAGTATATCCATAATTATTTAAATTAGAGCAAGTGATGAACTATGTATAACTATACAAGTAATTTTTTAGTCTACTTTAATACCGGTACATTGAGATAAGCCTGAATGAGAGTAATGTCAATCCATGTAGTTCATTCATTTATAATGTTAGATTAATCACTGAAGATTCAAAATGAGTTTATTATTACACTTTCATACTACTTAACTAATAAGAGCCATTAAAATAAGTTATGTTTGCGAAATTCCTCCCAATATTTTCCATTTCTAAATGAGTATTAATGCAAAGCCATACTCTTCTCGATAAAATTATTTGTTCCTACTTTATCAGAATTCCTTAGTAACAGTTTTAGAGCCATTCAATCTTCCATACGAAGTCGTAATTCAAACAAAACACTTTCTTCTAATTTTTAATACGGAACATAATTCCAGCCTTGCTTGCCAGTACCAACCCGCCGATACCCTGGTGTCCCTCATCGGATCGGATCTCTCACTGCCAAGTATAGTGGGCGCCATGCTTGACAGTGAGATAGGGTGGAATGCAGTTGCCTCTTTCTGCGAAGCCGTCATTTTTCTGAAGGAGGCAATGGAGCGAGTACGAGAAGCTGCTGCTCTCCTAAGGAGGAAGCTGGGTAGCAGGCGTCTTCACGAACGCCTCTGGTTTCCTCCTTGAACATCCTCAGTCGGTTCATTCGGGAGTGTCAGAGTGAAAGCTCAAGGGAGCCTGACACTCCATATTCAGGGTGAGGAGGGTGTCGCTGGGTTTTAGTGGGTATTCTGGCCTTGCCGGCGAGTCCCACACTCCCTGCCTAGGGGCAGGGGTGCGCAAATGCATTTTTCAGCGGAAAAAAGTACCAACGCGTCGACCACTAAACTAACTATAAATCCTCTTTGGCGCTCTGCATACTTTTTCGTCAATATAATAACTATCGCACTCCGCTGCCGAAGCTGGATCCAAGGGCGCGTAACATGAGATTTCGCTATTTTTCTCTACTTCACTAATAAGTGCAGTTAAAATGGCTTGGGTTTATGCTATTTCTCGCAATACTCTTTACTTCACTTATAATTGCAGTCTAAAACGGTTCTACTTATATTAGACAGAAATCAAAATGCACGTGCTTATCGTATAATGTAACTCTGTATTCAAAACTAGATTTTATTATGAACCTAAAACAATTGGGAATAACAAATAAAATTTAGTTTTGGTGAAACTTTTAGCTAGTGTAAGCAACAATCAGTCGGTCGTTAACGTTATATTCGAATATAAATAAAACACTAGCTATGTATAGTAAAATTTATTCAAATTAATAATGCTGATATCCAGAGGATTAGCCTAAAAGCACCAACCATTTTCATAATTCAAGAACGTTGTCGCCCTAAACTGGTTCCTGCCCTGAAAATAATATGAAACAATGTTAGGTTATTTCATGACTACAAAATTAATACAATAAAACGTAGCCTGTCAGTTTTATTAAGTCTTCAAAAATATTCTAGATATATGCTTGTCAAAATATTCATCATTTAGGTGTTTTACTTTTTTGTGATCCCATCTGATAGTAAACAAAGACAGTCCAAGATGGAAGTATGCTAATCTGCCAAGAGGTACTTTAATTGTTATGGTTTCTACAGGATACCATCATACTGGAAATTTTGCTTGGGGTATGTCTTTAATAATAGTGTTATCTAGCCACGGCCGAAACCTCCGACCAATCCAATCAAGTTGTAAAATCTAAATTCTTAAATTTGCCCGGCCTGGAATTGGAGTCTGGATTTACCAGCAAGGCTATTAAACTTTTACAAGTGTTTTTAAACACTATTTACTAATTAACTTCGTTCAAACTGTGTTAACTACCTGTAGCAAACATCATACGGTATATGATTTGTGAAATTGTTTCCATTTGTTATTTATATGAAAGACAGCCCCAAGGCCTGAAAAGAAAAACCTCATTAAGACATGATGAATGGTAGAAGACTGCTGTTTTTAAAATTTTCTATTCATCAGTGAATAATAGTCATCAACAATATTATGATATATGCTTGTAGAAACATCATATGAGGTATGCTTATCCACACTGTCATATAGTGATAAAATGGTGGACTTGAGTTTGGTAATTAATGACTTAGAATTTAATAATTGTATGCAGAAAATAAAAGTATGGTTTGAAAAACTTTCAAATACTATCTATAATTTTTCTGTAGGTTTATTGGATTCTCGGTACATGTTTATCAAAGTCAGAATTTACTTTTACTCTGTGATGAACAATTACTTTGAACCAAATTAACATAAGGTAGGTCTTTAAGAAAGCAAATAAAAGTTAATTAAATTAGATAGAAGATAATTTTTTGGCAAGTCAACTGGCTGGTTTAGGTCTTTATTCTCAAAAGAAAAAACATTCTCTTCATGAGAAATAAAAAAATAAAAAAAAAGGGTGAGCTTTGTTTACTTACCAATTTAATTTACATGCAACCATAGCATAAAACGCTGTTAGAGAACATCTGAAAAATAGTTGCACTTTAATTTCAATAAATGTTTAGTCACCAATATTTGGAAAAAAATATAATGTCAGAACAATCGATCGACATTTTATTTCCGACTGGGGCGATATAAAATCATCATTTGATACTTTTAAGATGAAAGTACAAGCAATAAAAACTATACATAAGAACGCTTAATAGCAAAATTAATGGCTTATATACAATTTATATAATAGCAAATAAGTCAATAAGTCACAATCAATGATAAGTCACAATAGCCACTAGAAATTGAAAAAATATAAATGTTTCAAATAACAAACCTTTTGAATCTGTGTGTACTTAAGCAGCAGTTTGTATAATCATATCTGAAAATAACATTTATTATATAAATAAATAATAAAAAAACAACTATTTTTTTAAAGTAATTTGAATATATGTCACAGCCATACCCTTGGATGTTCACCCATAAAAAGTGAGCATCCTACACAGAGTGTGTTAATGTTCCTATCCAGAGTCAAGCATGCCAGTTGTATCTGTGCACACATCGGCTTTGGTAGGGTATATTAATTTAGTATTTAAACAATATAGTAGCATCGACGATGACGAATAAGTGATATGCTGGAAAAACAGCTGTGATGGTCTACTGGTGGTGATACATGTGGATTCTCATACAGAGAAATTGCAGGTTCGAATTCTACGCAGGCACCAGTAAGCTTCTTTATATAAAAATGAAACTCTATGCTTGTTTGTTCCTTACAATCCATTCTATTTTATGTGAAGGAAAACATCATGAGGAAACCTGAATATCTATCTCTATACCTGAGAGTGAATATCAAAGGTATGTGAAGTTTGCCAACTTGCAATGGAGCAGCTTGTTGGGTCTATGCTCTAAAACAGTCTCTCCCTATTTGTGAGCAGCCCTGTTTCCGAGTAGTGGGACATTACTCTGCAATTATTTATATTTTAATATATAAACAAATTAAATTTTAAGGATACAAATTTTAAATAAGTAAAAAAAAACTCATACATGCCAAAATAAATTTTTCCATGATAGGACAAAGTTGATGAGGATATGTAATATATTAAAAACAGTATAAATTTTGTACCAAAAAGCAACTTATACAAAAAATTATATAATTCTATATCATCTTGCACAAGCTTTTTGAATTCGTATAGAAAGACATCCTTAAAACCTAATTGAACATGAACATGCAGGCTTTGTATAATTTTTGCCAAATTGATTGAAGAAAAAACTAAACAAGCTTAAAAATACGTATTTGAACTTGAGTGGTTGAATGAAATAAAGATTTTAATAATGATTAAATATGCTAAAAAAAAAATTGTATAGACGAAAATTAGTTTTATATATTTAAGCATTAAACAGATGAATAACTTACTTATGTTCTGTGAAGTGTATGACTGATCTTTTAGTTGACTTCTGCCTTATAGTTATTATTAGCCACATGCCAAGTTTTATTGTATAAAATCACAATTCTTCACCTAAAAATAATACCTAATTAATCATTTATGAAATACAAACAATTAATATTAAGTTCGTTTAAAGTTCAGTTGTTACCATACCATATTCTCCCCACGGCTTTGTGAGACAGGGATAACTAAGTAATTCATCATGAGTGTTTAAATTCAAAGCATTACTAAATTGATTCCGCAATAAATAAAAAAATCAACATTCCTAAGTGATGTTGTGATAGAGAATATATGTTGAAGAGAAAAATTATTCCTTTCAGTTAAGCACACTAGTGTCTAACTGTGTCATTAGATGACAGCAGAGATCTAACTGTATGATCAGATGAGATTAATGAGTAAAACTAGAACATGGAAAAATAAAGTTTATGAACATAATTACCTTAGGAGTGTCTTTTTATAAATAACTTCTTGGTTGTCATGCTAGCTAAGTGTGGTAACATTTTGGTGGTATATTCTTGTCTCTGAAAGAAATAAGTTATAATTAGCATAGTAACAGGATTAGACATAAAATCAATTATTTTTTCAATATAATTCAGTTGTTACCATACCATATTCTCCCCATGGCTTTGTGAGACAGGGATAACCAAGTAATTCATCATACAAAAACAAATGTAAAAGATTCTATTTATGATCTGCTAATATAAATAGCTGCATCAGGAGACTAGTGACACAATTTAAAACAAAAGCAAATTTTACTGAACCTCAAAAATATAAAGCATTTTAAAATGTTTACATCCATCAAATGAAAACTATGCTTGGTCATTCCACAGTGTCATATTCACAGAATGACTTTTCGAAACACAAGAAAACAGGTTAATGTTTTCAAATCCCTTAAAAGAAGTGTAGAGTTGCAAAACTTACATCACTGTTGCTGTCCATTTACTATCTTTTCAGGTAGATTAATTTACCTGTAAGAGCAATAAACTAATGAATACATATGAAATTTTATGTATTGTTGAAGATAGTGAAATTCCAGTACATTTTATGAGGTATGAGATGGCTACAAGTATTTTAACTTTTTGACATTCCATATCACTTACAAAATATATATACATATATATATATATATATATATATATATACTTATAAAATACAAAAGGTTTTAAATTTTTACAAGGACAATAATTTTTATCTAAGTTTTACTAGCTGCAATTTTGCAGACCACGATGTTAGACACACAGACTGAAATAATTTAAAGAAAAAAATAACACATCTAAAATGTTTTCTTAGAATAGAATTTTTGAGGTTTTTAAAAACAGTCACACAATTAATATTAACTCCCATATAATAAAGTCATGTAACACTCATCCCTTAGAAATGCTAACATTTAATGCCCGCATTTCATACACAGAGTGTTTTAATGTTCCTATCCAGAGTCAAGTATGTTAGAGAGGCTACACACACATCGGCTTTGGTAGGGTGTCAAAACAATTGCTGCCACAGCTTGGGAGTTTCATTTTAATTCAATTAAAATATAAACTCAACTCCTAGGGTATTTTCTTAATAGGACTTCTCAAGAAAACCTTAGGGGGATAAAATTTATTATTGATGGAATTTTTGAAAAGATGTATATGTCGACAACCGTTATGTAAAGAGACTCAAGTAATTTTTTGACTCAGTGTGTTCCATAGATTATTTATTACTATAGTTTTGAACAAATTATATTAAGCAACATGTTTAATAACTATATGATTTAAAAAAAAAACTATTAGCTAGGTTGATAAATGGTGAGACGATTCATCAAAATTACAAGAATGTCAATATGTCTAAAATTCTAGTCTGCTGTTTATTAATATTGGCTCTTCAATATGTTGTGAGAGTAGGTATTGAAAAATATTAATATACACTTACATCTCTATGTCCTTATAAGTTGAAATGCACCCGTAAATAACCTGGAAAGTGTAATAATGAATTTATGCACTTTACATACTACAAATATATATTAACTATAACATAATTTACATTCAGATCCATGTGGTAAATTTGTAATCAAAAAGATTCATACGAACGAGACTATTATTAAATTCATCATTTCAGTGATCTCAGTACCATCTTCTAACAGCAACATTTGTTTATGTAGCCTTGTTTTTAAATTACTATATTAACAGCAAAGATGTAAATTTAAACTTTATTTTATTATTTAACCCCTTGTTTGTTTCTGAACTCGCAAGAGAGCACATAGGTATTAAAGCACATTGCATAAACATCCCCTTAAGAAATAGGTCGAACACAACTCAATTTAAAAATAAACAGTAGATCTTATGTGCCCTAAAGTTATGCACCCTTTCTGTAAGAGGTAAACTAACTGGTTATCAGAATAGCACACTCTACTATCATTTGAGATTACAGTCAAGGATCTACCTGTTCAAATTAAAAAAATCATTATAGAACTTACTTTTTGTAGAACACAGATGTTTCACTGCTTTCTATCTTCATTTGTTTTGCTGAAGAAACCTAAAACAATGTTAAAAAATGTTGTGTAATTCTTGAAATGGTATTGAAAACATAGATTGTGATATTTTAAAATTATCAGTTACATCGCTCAACATTAAACTTCAGACTGGGGCGATAACAAAATCATCATATTAAATATAATTAGTTTTTAACATTACAATGTCTTAGTGTTAATCTTTACAATAGTTTCATTTTGTTGTTTTTAAAAATAACTTACTTTTTTACTGTAGGACATTTCTGCATTACTGCTGACTATCTTCATGTGTATTAAGAAATCTAAAAAAAAGTAATATTTTGTTTATGTATCACAGACTGGTATAGAAAACAATGATAATATGACATTTTAAAAATATCAGTTACATCGCTCAACATTTAACTTCAGACTGGGGCGATAACAAAATCATCATAGTGCATGTAATTGTATGTTTCAACATTACAACGTAATAACTCACCTTCCTGTTAGACAACTGCTTTACTGCTTACTATATTTATATGTTTAAACCTAAAACAAGTAGTTTTGTTTGTATATCACAAAATGGTAGAGACCAATATTAAAATACTATTTACAAAATATCAGTTACATCGATCAACATTTATCTTCAGACTGGGGCGATATCAAAATCATCATAGTACATGTATAATTGCAACAACTGCCTCATCGGTCTAGTAGTTAGCATGTTCAATAACAGACACAAGGTCCCGGGTTGGGCCAATGCAAAATCGATTTTGAGTTTTCTATTAAGTATTTATCAAGTTGGGAAATTGGTGGTGTGCACCACCCCCGTGCCTTGGACAGCATGTTAAGCCGTTGGTCCTGCGCCTGATATTTCCGGTCGTGTCAGATTTTCGTCACATCGGATTATGAGAGTGAAGGAATTGAGAGTGCACTTGCGTACTTAACTTATGAGTGAGGAGGCCTGTGCCCCGCAGTGGGATGTTAATGGGCTGCTACCTTATATGTATAATTATTAACGTGTTTAACATATTTCTATTTGAATAAAGTATTTATGCATACATTAATTACACATAATATTAACAATTTATAATCCAGTACGAGGGTTCTATTGCATACTTTTCTGAGCAGAAGCTACAATAAAATTAGCTAGTACAATTTTTGTCAGATGGCATTAGGTCACCTCACAATTCACACACAGCAGACTTCAAGAGAAGTAGAAAATCTAGTTTTAGAAATTACTATAAAGGTCAAGTAAAATGTAGTAGAAACGAAAAACTTACATTTTATCTTGATGTGATGAGGATGGTGACTGGAAAACTGGAAAAAAAATTTAACTGTAGTTACTAAAAGAAACATAACAAAGAAACAGTAAGAATAAATATATTCATCTCAGATATAATTGGTAATGTTTTAATCAAAAACATTCATACGAACGAGACATAAAATTCAACATCATTGGTTACTGATAATCATATGAATAATGTGCATGTAATATATAATGTTGATAAAAAGAAACTAAATATGAACTTTAACAATAGGAGCCAGAAATGTACAAAGTACCCCTTTTCAAAAAATTTTTTGTATCAATTATGGGGTTACCAGTAACTGGCAATACATTGGCATTAGTAAGGCAAAATTTTTCTAAGATATCCCAAATGGTATATAATTTTTTATGAATAATGATTGAAGAATTTATATTGCCAAATCTTGGCTTGATTAAACATATTTAACAAAACCTAAGTCATGTTTGTTCCTGATAAACTTTGAAAAGGCTGGAATATACATTTGCTGAAATTTTCACTAGCAGTAAGTATATAAGGAATAGCAAACACTTCTTTTTTTAATAAAAGGGGAATTTAAAGCAGTATAATGTATAGAAAAATGTGGCTAGATTTACTAACATAATTTCAATTTGGTTTTAATAGTAGCAGACAATAAGAAACTTACATGTTCAATCCAATAGCCACAGTTATGATCTGTAATAAAAAAATAATATTGTATTAATAACATTGTCTACAATCAATTTAATCTTTTGGGTTGTTAATTTCAGAAAAATGAAGAAGAAGAAATATAGCAATCATAGAGCCTTAGCTGTATTAAACATTAAAAACATTTTAGAAATAATTTCAAGGCAATGTAAAAAAATTCTAACCTTAGTCATCGATGTCAGCTGCTAGCATCTGAAACATAAAAAAAATTGAGTAAAGAAAAATTATCATGCTTTCAAATAACAACATAACTCACCTGATAGAAGTATATAAGTAGGTGGATAAAATAAATAGTAAAAAAATAAAGATTTTAGCTTAAAGTAATCCTTTATTTTGACTTGTCCTTTTAATTCACTTTTATTACAGGTACAAAACAAGAATTACTTCTTTGCTGGTTTCGCGGCAGGGGCCTTCTTCGTTCGGACCTTCTTTGCTGGCGTTTTAGGCACTCTCTTCTTGCCAAAGGTACCGGTTCGCGCCGCTTTAGCTTTCATACTCTTGAACACTGCTGTTCTAGCTCTGTTTCTTTTAACACGCGCGGAGCTTAACTTAAACCTGTCGAAATCAGTCATCTGCGCGCGTTTCTCCTTGTTTGCCAAGTTTTTAGCCCATTGGCTGTCGGCCCACTTTTCATTTAGTTTAGCGTCAGACCATGCTTTCCTCACAATACGTGTAGGAGCTGTGAATGGATATGACAGGCGGAATTTTGTAAGGTGCAACTGGTTAAGCCGGATTTGTTGTCGTGGTACACCACTTCCAGGCCCGTCCACGAGTGCTCGGGTCTGATCGATGACATCCACGACACTTACCAACTTCCCTTTTAATGGACCTTCGGCTACCAGGGCGACACGCCCAGGTTCTACATAGCGTTCAAAAGGCATGACGTCCTGAAAGATACGAGTATTATCAACAAATGCAACTTTGTTTATAAATGTTGCGCCCGCCGATAATTTTAGCAAATGTAAATTTCACTGCAAATACACTGAAATAATATCATAATTCAAAGACTATACGTTTAAAAGAAGGAATTTAAGTGAAATAATAAAGAAATTGCAACTATCGCGGATGGATTAATATGGATTGGAAATTTTCTAACCTTACAACGTCTTGACAACCAAGCAACACTTTACAGAAAGACATGAATGTTAAAGGTTACCATACTCAAAAATATAAATAATGCACAGATATACCAAAGGCTTCTATTGTAACTTATGGAATATTATTACAACCATAGATTTAAAAAAATAGTTGTATGTTTATGTTGTATGTAAAAGGGATAAGTTTCTCAAATAAAAAATGTATAAGGGCGTTATTTATTTATATTTTGATTCCAAGTTTAGAATTATGAAATGAAACTCCTAATTCTGGCCATTTTTTTTTTAAATTTTACACAGTAAATCATTAGGTTTTATTCCGGCGTCATATATTGTACATAATTAATGATTGAAGTACAGATTTAAAAGGGACTGAACTGTTACATTTATTCATAGATTTACTGAATTTACTGCTGTTTTAGCATTCCTATATGATAAATTTGAAATAAATAATAATAATACTTAATTTATTCACATTTAATCATTTTATATTTCCCATGGGACCATAATTTAGTAAAATTATTAATTCCGACATCAGCGGTTTAAGCATAAGCAGTATATATATATATATTATCTATAAGTGTATAGAGGGTATATTACATTTCGTAACTAAGCAACTGTACATCAACAATTTTACTTTCAAAGGAATAAAAAAATATACAATATGCGACTAAAGTATTCAAAAACAATTTTGGAAGCCCAGGTGAATAATTTTATAACTCAATATATTACTTATTTCATTAAATACCCATAATATGTATAAGCGTAGCGCGATTAAAGGTTTCACATCAAAAATGTAATGGACAAAACGTGTTTTGCAGGATACGGACAGTCCAATCGCTGACGTGTCCTGGTCTCCAAATAATGTTAAGTTAGCTGTTGCGACTTCTGAACGGCTAGTTTTGTTATTTGACAGGGATGGGATGCGACGAGATAAGTTTAGTACGAAACCAGCCGATGCTGCCGCTGGGAAAAAGTCTTATGTTATAACATGTGCGTTTATATTATTTCTATTTATTCTAAGATTATGAAACGGTAACTGATGGACGTCCACTGCTGGACATAGGTCTCACGTAATGACATTCCACAAGGTTCGATCTTGCGCCACCTGGCTCCAATTGTATATATTAGTATATTTAAATCAAATTAAATATAAAGCTTTTTCATTTTATAAAATTGCAATAGTTTCTCTCATTATTTCCAATTTATTAAATTAAAACACGACTTCAATATCTAAAGTTGCGAAGCTTTTTTCGTACCGTTTAAAAGAGAACCTACAACAAACTCAGTCGGATATCTTTTGTTTGTATTATCATCATCATTAAAGTTATTTTTTTTATATTATCTAAGTAATCTTAAAAACATCCGCAAACACTAGTAAGTAACCCACAAAATATTGTTTTAATAAAAGTTAAGGATAATGCAGTTAATCAGGTTAGCAAAAGTATCTGGTGTCTAAAAATGATAAATCTAGTCGATATAGTTATATATTTTTTTGTTTTTATGAAAAGTGTGGGCTTAAAGGTCGTTAATATTTTAATAGTTATTCAGATAATCGCTGTTAGCTTCATATATTTAAAGTATTGCGGATATTTATGTGGTTGCTAGTGCGATTTGAGATTTTTTGATATTAAGGTTTGGCATTCAGCGAGAACTCCGAATTACTTGGCGTAGCGCAGAGTGACAATATGGTGTTTGTATACCGAGTTGGAGCTGATTGGAGTGGTAAAAAGGTCATATGTAACAAGTTCCCTTTAACTGGGTCGCCTTTGCGCCTTCTACCGGCAGAGAACGGTTTCTTTACTGGGACAAGTGATGGAAAAATTCGGTAAAAGTAACCATATTAATTTATTTTATTGGAATTAACCGCCAAACAGTTCGCTTGATGTTAGACGATTCCGGCCGCCAGATGCAAGTGTTTTCATTTTCAATAAGCGACCATGTAATGAAGGCTGGCAGTAAAAAGGCTGAATCTTTGAGAAATTGTCAGAAAAAAGGAACTAAATATAAAAGAGTTGGGACATAAAATTCATGGAGATACAATAATGTAGAATTACGCACACATATTGAATAGCTGACAGAATGAAATTTAATACTAAAACTAATTTAACGTTATAGGGATATCAATAGGTGACATTGCCGGGAACAGCTATAGCATTTATGTAATTTTACTAACACTTGTGTATATTACTAAACTCTTCGTTAAGAGCTGAACCGATATCGATGAAATTTTTTCCCCATATTTCTACAGGGTCGAAAGTTACTGTAGTAACATCTCCGAAAACAGCCAGTGCAAATATTGTCTTTTTAAATATATATATTGTTAAAGATTTCATTACTTAAAAATACTATAATAATAAATAATTGTATTCATCGACTCAAATCAAATTTTACATCAATCACAATATTTGCGAAAAATTGTACAACGCTATTTGTTGAAAGCTCACGTTATACATGTAAATGTTTCTTTCTATGTGATGAATTTAGGCAGTTCGTAAAGGAATTAGCTTCAATTTTTTTATACATTCCCTGTTCGTAGGTTACTAGACTGCAAAACAAATAAGAGTTCAAGTCTATGGTCAGCAGGATCTTGTTGCGTCGCATTATCTCGTGGTAGCGGCAGTGAAATGACATTGGCATCGGGGCACGTGGATGGTACACTATACCTGAACGGTAGATTGTTGTTGCGTTACGCCCTACCGCCTACTGCATTAGTGCTGATAACGCCGTATGTAAGTTGCAAAGCAATAGGGCATTTAATGAACTTCGATATTCAATGATTCAAAATTTTTGAATGACTGCTGGTGATATTAAAAATTATATCTTCTATAGCTGTAGTGCGCGGGCTTCGGCCGTAGCGGGTTTCCATCTTCGAACTGTATCATCACTTACCATCAAGTGAGATCAAAGCCAAGCCTACCAGCCAGCAATAAAAATAAAATCCGGATTAGGTTGTATAAGCCATTACGGATAACAACTAAATCGCACTTCGAACAAAAAATCGGAATTGACAATTTTGATGAGATCCTCGGTTCAATTTATAACGGCAAATTTAGACAAATATTTTTTATATTGTCTTTCTCTGAACTGGTGGGCAGTTCGGCCGTGGCTAGTTACGTAGCGTAACAACAACGTAAATCCAAAAGAATCTTTAAAAATATGTCTTAGGCTGTAACATTACTCATCATCAGCGAAACGCTAACTTATCAGCACAAAAAAAGACTAACGAGAACAGACAATATACTAGACTAGTAACTAGTTACGGGCTAAGATCACCAGACGTAGATAAGTTAGAAAATATTTTTTTTTTTGATTGGCAATAAACAAACCCGCAACTTTTGCTAACGAAGCGATAAATAGATAGCTAACACTTTTATTGTATACCTTGAGAAATATACATTCAGAAAACATTTAACATAACAAGTCCTTATTGCTGCCTAGCGATCACTTCTAGGCAACCTTTGGATTAGAGATATTGCTGAAAAATTGAAGGGGTATAACGTGGTGACTATATCATAAAGGAAATACTAGTAGATATACAATTAATGGAATACACGCGCAAGTAGTACCCGCACAATTAGTATAATACGGAATAGATAACATAGTCTCTTGTTATATCTAGTTAATAGTCGGATCCTGCGACGGTCGTATTGCGATATATGAGACACAACGCGGTGCTCTATTGAGGAATTTGGAACCTACCCTACCGCCCGATAGAAGGGATCTTATAAATGCTGCTTCGAGCCCTTCTGGCCAGGTAAGTTTACTTTTTGACAGTTTAAAGTGAATATTTGGTTCCACATCGTCTTTTTTCGTCCATCGCGAAATATTGATTAATTTATTTCACGTCGATGAATATCTTTTATAAGAGTTTCAAGAAAACTTTCAAAGAGTCATCCGTAAAAGCAATTTTATATTGCAAAATGTTTATTATATCGTTTGCACTCGCGTTACCTAATACATATTTTTTTTTAAATTTCAATTATTATGTCACACTCCTTGTGGCTGCCTTTTAAAGTCCCATGGTTGGGCATAGGCCTCCTCACTTTCCTTACTATCCTACACCGAAAAGCCTAATGATGGAACGGAAGGAACATCCAAGAGAAAAAAAGAGAAATAGTGGTGCCTTTCCAGAATGCTCAGGGCTAACTTGCCTTTTATTAATTCTTTATATTAATTATTTATATAGACATTCCACACACATGTATATATACCTTGTTCAAACTTCTTTTTTACTACTTTGTTTAATCCTAATTATTTTAGCCTTGGAGTGGATGACACTTGATATTAATACAGTTTTATGTAGGAATTAACTTTTTTATTACTGGTTATGGTATAGACATTAGCCTTTGGCGTTTTCGACGGATGTATGATAGGCGAAATGAAAGACACTGGTGCCATAGAGTTGTCAATATTGCCGATATCCAACCTGTATGCATGTCGTGCGCTCGAGTGGAGTAGCGATGGTACGAAATTGGCCGTTGCATCGCAGACTGGTGCAGTCATACAGTTCGAAGCAGTGCTTAGGCAAGTTTTTTTTCATACTATCTATTTGTGTGTGGCGATTATTACTATTTTGATATCCCTAATATTAATTCACAATCTCCATATGTCTACATATATTATGTTGTTCAAGTTTTTAATTTGTAATTATATTCCTTTTATTTATCCACCCAACTCCAAATATATTTTTGACGTGAAAACGTCTTATAAATCTCTGGTGGCTGGCTGCACTTACAAAAAAGCTCATTTATGCACTCATTGTCACGTTCCGCCTGAGCTGAGCGTATAAGCGATAGCGAGGCGCTATCGGCCCAAGTTTCGATGAATGTTTCCTTATGACGTTATCACGTAAAAATATCGTCTGTAAACCGACTTTACATTCAACCAATTTGTTGTTCAATTTCTAGTTGGTGAAGCTTAATGTTAATACAGTTTTTTCAAGTATTCATTTATTAATTAATATATAATATAGAGATGGCAAGCGCTGGTCTGAGGAACGCTACCCTAAGGAGCAACTTATTACCATATCTTAAGTAGTTATTCATATAACTATATCTTTCTTTATTTCTGTCACCGTATGTATATTTATATAGATGAGTGTAACCGTCTTCTCTTGGTAATATTTGTTTATTCCAACGTTGATTGTAAGTAATCGTTTAGTAGCGATAAGGCTACCAGTAGCTTTCTTCCTTTTGTATTTAGTTTATTGTTAAATATTGTATTTGAGTACTATTGAAAGTTGCAAATTAAAGCATGGATTTCAGACGGTGGGTTTGGCGCGATTCTGTCGAGGTGCAGCATGTCAGTCCCCGCCAACTTCTTCTTACAAGGCTTGCAAACGATTCACCTCCACTCAAAGTTACCACTAAACTCGCACCAGACATCTTTAATGTTCGTTTCATAGGTAAAAAATGTACATTACTCAATATAATTTACATTATATCTGAATTTGTATTAGTTTAGATATATAATATATTTTAGACACCGCCTGCCCTTTTTCGTAACATAATTCCCCTACCCTAGGATTACCTGGTAAAAATCGCTTGTTAGTGATATGGGCGCCTTCTTGTACCCTATGATTAAGTTATTGTATATATTTTCTGTATTGCTTGTGATTTACAATAAAGCGTAATCTCTTTTTACTCATTAGTTACAATAATAACTAATTAAAAAAAAAATGGTCACGTACTATGCGGTAATTAGAAAGTTATTCAGATGAATACGGTATTAATGTATTTAAATAGCTTAGTTATCATAATCACGGGCATTATTATAAGTTGTTACACCATATAATTTAAATGGATATCTTAGGAGATATTGAAAAAAATGATGTATGAGAAAATAAATTTACGTATGTCGCGACTAGTCTAATGCGATCGTTCCCTCATTGTCGCGGTATAAAATATAATATTTTGTCTTTATATTTGTGTTACAAGTGTCTCTAGTCTACACATTCGTTTCATAAAGCTGATACGATATTGGTAAAATATGCTTTGCTATCCGTGAGAAGACTTTAAATTATACTTTTATCATTACAGTGAAGGAAAACATCGTGAGAAAACGAACTTATGATTAAGCTAGAGTATATGCAGGTCACTCGATTAGTCAAATATATCTGTATGTCCACGTTTCCTGCCAATTCGCAATCAGCATCGTGGTGGATTTAAACTCCAAACCCTTTCTCTAGCTAGCGAAGAGGGCGGCGCTCAGCTGTGTTATTAACATGTTGTTACAATTCAAGGTAACGACTGGTACGCAGTATGTAGAACTAACAGCAGCCTGATTCTTTGCGACATGGCTCGCAGCTTAATCAGTGAGGTAAGAGTAATTAAAATAAATAATAAAAAGTGCGTACAAAGTAAAAATGTCAGAAGTGAAACAATTTTTAAGTCTTGTTTATATTTGTACAAATCTAAAACTTTAGATTTTAGAGATTTAGAGGGAGGGAAAAAGGAAGATATGTTAGGAATTTAATAATAACTAGTCATTAAAATATAAAAAGTATTGAAAATTAATAATTTTATTTAAAAAAATTTAAAATTTATAAAAGAGAATTCATGAAATATTTTCATTTCATATTTTATGAAAAATAATATATTAAATTATTAAATAACGAGTGGCAAATTAAAATGGCACATATTATTTGTAAATATTAAAATTACTTAGCCTTCAAACGAATTAGCATGAAAAACATCTTCGTGATGCTAATCACGCGTTTCATCCGTAAAAATTTTACCCTTGTGGGCCTTGAGAAGTTTTACTTCAATATGTGAATAAAATTTCTAGTAAATTAGAAAAATTGCAGGTTCGTTTCCTGGACAGGCACCGTTAAGTTTATTTTTATATTAATGGAAATTACGTGTTTGTTTGATTGGTCTTAACCGTCCATCATTGTGCTTTTCGGTGAAAGTTAACATAGTGACGAAACCTGTATATCCTGGGATTCATTCTAGGGTATATGTAGCCTGCCAAGCCGCGATGGTTGATTTATGTTCTAAAAACCAACTTTCCAAGGAGTGAGGTCTGTACTCATTAGTGCGTATTATACGTGATGGTAAGTGATGTTACAGTTTAAATAACCTTTTAAGGTTTCTACATAGTATAATATCGCAACATAAATGTCTTGTTTGGTGGCAAGTCTTTGCTGGTAGCGTGGTAACTAGCCACAATCGAAGCTTCCCACCAGTTTAGACTTAGACAAATTAGTAAATGCAATTTCCTAAATTTGCCAGACCGGGGATCGAAGCCGAGGACTTTGCTAGAAAAGGAAATACTCGCACCACTGCGGCAGCGAGGCTAACATATTATGCACGCACCTTTAAACCATCAGAGTCAAACAATTTTCAATTATAATAACAGTTGTTCTATTAGTTTAAGTTTTATTTACATAATTTGGTAATAGATATCATGGAGTGGTACCGGTGAACGTATATATGCGGCAGTGGGAGGGGCCTGTTTGTTACATCGGGCAGGGGAGCTTAGTGTTGTGGAATACGGTCTTGACAGAATCTTACACACGGTAATGATGATATTAATTATATTACTTTATTCGTTTTAAACTAAAACTAAATACTAAACTAAGTGTAAACAGTTAGATAACATGGTTTAGAAGATGAATATGCTATCCACTTGTCTTAAATCATGAGAATGAATGTTTTTCTGAGACTTATTTAAATTTGAAAATGTTAATATGTAAAAAAGACTGAAGGGGATCTTCAATAAGCTAAAATAGTTGATGACTGTTTCTATAGTACACATATTATATTTTTTTGTTCAGGGATATATACAAATTGTCATTTCTCATAAAATATAAGATGTGTAGCCTACAGATTTTACCAGAAATGAAGCTTGCATCATGTTATTTTTGTAGCCATTTCAGAGATAAGATTATGAATTTTACATTGACTAAGTTGATATAACTGTGATTGAAATAATTTACTATACACGCGTTTTTTTGTTAAAAAAGTATATAACAAACTTTTAAATAATAGGTGCGCACAGAACGCGTAAATCCACATGTTTTGAGCGTACGCATTAACGAGGGGCAGAAAACTGAGGGACAAGATCGTAAACATCTTGCATATCTACTTGATCGACAGACCATAGCTGTTGTTGATCTAGTTTCAGGTATTTCTATCTATATATATCTTCATAAGTAAAGTTAATTGTTGCTTCTTGACATATAAAGATTTTTCCTCAAAAACTTAAAATGTGCATTTTTATCTCCGTCCTTCTATTCTGAGATTCTTACAACTATGTCTGATAGCCACGATATGATAGAACACAAATAAGGAACCAACGGAGTTCTTCTACGGAGTTCTAGCGTTATGTTGGCCTGGTGCACAGCATTCTGAGTTGTCCATTTTCAGAAATCACAATCGAATTTTATAATGTGGTCACTGCGACTTATTAGTAATTTATATTCAAGCGAAGTTACTATTTGGCTGATGTGTGCTGTGGACGAAAGTGCCGAATACTCATTAAATTTAAAATAAAATCTTATATGCCTAAAAAGTAATACGCCTAAATAATAATTAGAAAACTTGATGTCACGCTTAATTTTGTATGTAAAATATGAGATGATGGAGTCATTTGCCTTCTAGATTTGTTTAACTAAGTTAACAGAAAGAGTGACATTTCTTTGAAGGTATTCAGTTAGGACAATGGTGGCATGAAGCGAGAGTTGATTGGTTGGAGTTGAATGAGAGTGGGCATCTACTTCTCTTACGAGACACTCGTCGACGTCTGGCTTTACTGCGACTGGACTCTGGTGAAAAGGTGATTTAGTTCCACACAGTGCTTGTAATTATAGGCGTTATGACAAAATTTATGGATCCATAATAAAAACTTATTCATAAACACTTGTTCAAGACCGACTTAAGTATGGTAAGAAGAAAATTCTAATAAATATTTAGTTATAGTAAGTAAGTAACAGCCCATTAACGTCCCACTGCTGGGTACGACTGTGCCTTACTCATATGAGGGTTTTTAGAGCATAGTCCCATCACGCTGCTCCACTGCGGATTAGTGTCTATTCCTTCACTCTCATAGTCCGACGTGACGGCAATCCGACACGACCGAAGAGAGATCGGGCGTAGGACCGACGGCTTAATGTGCTTTCCGAGGCACGGGGATGGATCATACCGTCAAATTTTCCCCAACTTCGGGCAAACATTAAGAAACTCTTAATAGAAAACTCAATATCGATTTCGAATTGGCCCGACCCGGGACTCGAACCCAGGACCTCATGTCTGTAGTCGAATATACAAACCATCAAACCAATGAGACAGTTCAAAGTTATAGACGAGTAATTATATTTAGGATATGTGGAGAGGGGTTCAATTTGGAGAATAGTAACAACCGAGACTTCATAAAAAATATTAGTACATTGACGATAACGGAATTTGACTTTATTGAGTGATATTTTAATTTGCTGACTTTATTGCGGTCCAGTTTTTACAGTTACATCAGATATATGTGTAAGAACTGGACCTAAAAATGGTTGTAAATAACTTATTACAATCTCAAATATCAGCCATTTCATTACAGGAAATTGTAGCAAGTGGGGTAACGTTTGTACAATGGATAGAAAACAGTGATGCTGTAGTAGCACAGACACCGACTCATTTGTTGATATGGTAATTATATTACATTATATAACTTTAAAGATTATTGCATATTTTATTTAAGCTCCTAAAATAATACCAGACGAAAACTATTTATTTGATGACAGTATTTATTCCAATAACACCAAATGATACGATTTTCTTCTGTTTATTATCGTTAGTAGCCGAAACGGCTGGACCGATTTTAAAAATATAAATCACGGGAGATTATATTTTTATAATAAACTTAAAAGTTTCAAGTTGAAATAAATTTCAAATTTAAAAGTTTCCACAAGAACGGCAGTATCCCACAAATCTCAGAAAAAGCTCGAGTCATATTGACCGCTCTCACTCTCAGGTAGCTGATGTTAGAATATGAAAGTATTGCGTGCATTTTTTTTGCACTGTTTGTTTTAAATTGTTGGTCTCTTAAAAGTTGAAATCAAAAAACGCTGTTAAAACAGCGAGGTGAAGTTTTTGTCTATTGATATCATGTGATATCATAAGTGTACTTTCTAGTGTATAGTGATGAGACGATATTTACATTATCACATGAGATTAGAAGGAACAAAATCGGATTTGTTGTATTTTAAAGTGGTATGGTTAATTAGGTACAGTGCATGGGAGCCACAGTGTGTAGAAATGTCGGAGTGTGGCGGGGGTTCTGCAGTGCAAGTATCTGCTCGTAAAGTTCTGTTGGAGGGAGGGCAGTTACCATATGTACAGCTGGATGAACATCGATTGGCTTTCAGTATGATTTTTATATATTTCTCAAGATACGCGTTGTTTTTTTACACAGCAGGGAGTCTTGTTATATGTGGCCTAATAAGACTAACAATATCAACCAACAATAGTTTAGTCACTGCTCTAGTATGTGAAAGAGTGAGCTGTTTTTTCTGATATGAAACTTTGTATTTTAAAAATAAGCTAATTGAGAAAATTAAATAAAGAAACAAAAGGGAAAAAGATATTTATTGTACCATAATACATTAGGACATTTATATGAAGAAAGGTTTTAACAAAAATGTGTGTAAAGGCGCCATTTTTTCGTTTAGCAAACTCTGGCAGACGGTAATGCATTTACAAGTAAATGAATGCATTTGGACCACGATGCTATTTTAATAATCTACAGTGTTTAATGTTATAAAAAATAGATGTTCCGTAAAGGCTTAATAATTCCAAATTATTGATATAGCTGTCTAATTAAAATGATATAGTAAGGAAAATTAGCTATTTTATAGATAGCGCTCTGCGTAATGGAGATCTTGATGGTTGTGCACGTTATTTGGATACCGTAGCGGGCAACGCTGATGTGGCACCGTTGTGGCGATTATTAGCTGAACAAGCGCTTCTCAATGAAGATGTGCAAGTAAGTAATATACACAAACAGTCATACATAATAATACCATCTATCAATATAGAATATGAAAATTCCCAAACTACATCGTCGGCGTTACTATCATCGTCAATTATAACCATGCTCTTTTATATTAGCAGATTTATAAAACTTTTTACAGTAATAATCTCTTTAGCATCTCTGACTTGACTTTGGACTGATTTTGTAGGTTTTTGTTATTAGCTTTTTCCATAATTCACTGACCGAACGGAGAAAGATGTTTTTGAAGATCTTCACATAGAATTACATAGCATCACGCCTCATTCCCATAGGGGTAGGCAGAGACAACGTTCTTCCACTTGCCACGATTCTTGCATAACTCCTTCGCTTCTTTCATTCTCATTAAACCTTTCATACAAGTCCGTCGGTTTAGAGTACTCATGATCTGGCCCTTATTTAAAATGTCCTGGATTTGATCCAGAAACATTCGCCTTGATCTTCCCCTTCCAACTTTGGCATTCACTCTTGACTCATAAATCCTTTTTGTCAGTCTCCTTTCATTCATTCTCTCTATATGCTCAAACCATCTAAGCATACCTTTCTCAAATTTAGTCACTACGTCTTCTATTATACCAACGTTCTCTTATCACACTATTTCTTACTTTGTCACTCAGTTTCAATCCACTCATGCTTCTCAACGCTCTCATCTCTACCGCATTTATTTTACTTTTGTGATTCTTCTGTTACTTTCACTGCCATAGATAAGTGTTGGCACCAACACTCCAGCATGCACAGCCAGTTTGGCCCTTTGAGACACCATCTGGCTATTCATAAAGGCGTGCTGAGCACCATTTTCCATATTCACTCTTCTTTCAATATCACTTTCACATCTTCCATCTTTTGTAAATTTATATCCCAGGTATACAAATTCTTACACCTCTTCCACTTGTTCCCCAACTATCAAAATATTGCCATTCATCATAGATTCATCTCTTTCAAAAAGCATAACTTTCGTTTTGCTTACACTCGCTTTCTTTCCCTTTCAAAGTTTCATTCATAATATTTAGCATCTCCTGTAGCTCATTAGCGGATGACGCAAGTATTACTTGATCATCAGCGTAGAGTAAACATTTGACGAGTAATTCATTCATTCACTTATCCATGAATAGGTTGAACAGCTATGGTGATGCAACACATCCCTGTCGAACACCGTTTTCCACAGGAAACCACTCCGTGTACCCTCCGTTTATTTTGACACAAGCACTAGAACCCTCATAGAGAGACTTCAATGCTTGAATCAGATTACCGCTCACCCCATACGTAGATAATGTTGACTACAGCTCATTCCTTCCCTCAAAACTTCAAAATTAAATTAATGGCTGCATTATGTTTATAAGGATTATGGCGATACTAATATTAGTTATCAAGGATTAAAATATTGATATATTATTAAAATTACTATTGAATCTCGTTTTTCCGAACCAATTGAGAATCGGAAAGTAGTTGGGACAATTGTAACGTGCGTTTTGGGGTGAGATCATAAACAACATATTATTACATAAAAACAGTAAATATTTTTTTTCATTTTGACACGCCTATTAACGGTAAAATATATAAATATGTATTTTAAACACCTGATAAAAATCTAACAATTTTTTTATACTTTTTTTAAAAATTGTCAATATATAATTGGCGAACGGCTGTTACGCGTTTTTGAGCGGCTAGTGTTCGTACAATTCTACTGTATAAATTAACTTATAGAAGTATTTTGTTATGAGCTTAAAAATAATTATTTACCATAAATAAGGAATTCGAACACTGGCACATGTTAGCGTAGGAGTTTAACAAAAAATGCACTTAACAATTCAAAAGACAATAAAATAAGAAGATTTATACAATTTCCCTATTTAGCTAGCAGCTAAATGTTACAGAGAAGTTGGTGACGAGGCGCGGACCTTTTATTTAAATAAAATTGTCGATTTAGCTTCAAGTGAAGGCAATGGAGACGTCGAAGCAGGTATGGACATATGATATTTTAATTCAGAAATAATTCAAAATACAAATTAGTGAAATAGTTATAACTGTAGGAGTAAACATTTTTGTTAGTTTCCTTGAAAATTTTTATAAACACGTCACATAATAATGAAGTGATTGATATGAAAATTGTACATTAAAGACGCAGTAAGGAGTTTTTAGACTGGCTCATTGGTCTAGTGTATAGCACTTGCAGCCACAGACATAAGGCCAATTCAAAAATGGATATTGAGTTTTTATTAAGATTTTCTCAATATTTTCCCGAAGTTGGAAAATTAGCGGTGTGATCCACGCCTGTGTTTCGGAGAGCACGTTAAGCCGTCAGCCCAGCGCGTGATTTGGTCGTGTCAGATTCCCGTCACATCTGCCTATGACAGTGAAGGAATGGAGAGTGCACTTGTGTACTATGCCTGCCAAACCGCAGTGAAGCAGCGTGGTGGGTCTAAGCTTGAACAACCCTATCTCGTATGAGTAAGGAGGCCTGTGCCTATCAGTAGGATGTTAATGGGTTGCTATTTACTTACTTAAGGAGGTTTAATTGTAAGGAGGTAATTCAGATGTATAGTTATTGTTTTGTCTCTTACGTTCAGTGCTACATGCTACAAATAACATTTATTACCACTTATAAATATTTGTCATGACTTAATGTACTAAAACATTTATTGTGAACTGCAAAAACACTTTTTGTAGGTTTTAACAGTCCTTTAGTGCGTGCACAGCTTGCAATATTTGCTGGTGATTTATTAAACGCAGAGGAATGGTATGTCCGTAAAGCAAATCAAGCAGATTTGGCTATTAATATGTACAAACAATTCAATCGCTGGGCTGAAGCTATAACGCTAGCGGAGAAGACTGATAGAGCTACTGCAATGACGTTAAAACAGCAATATATGGATTATTTGACTTCCACTGGTGAGTGATAAACTTTAATTACTGTTACTTTCAATTTTGTCGTCTTAAAGAGTATTTATAAAAATTTAAATTTATAATGTTAAGGAGCTAAAACTCCTAAAATGTAGCGGTTTGATAAATATCAATGATAAAGCACTTGAATATGAGCTACTGGTTTGATTGAAATATACTGTGTATTTATCGCCACTCGAAGTTTTAAAAATATCATTTTTTGTTTTCCTACGTGTGTACTATGTAGATCTATCCGTCTTAAATTTTTGCCCTCACAGGCCGTTTAGGGGAAGCCGGTGCTGTATTGGCAGCTAATGGTGATGTTCGAGGAGCTGTACGACTTTGGCTTAAGGGTGGCCGTGCTCGTCGGGCAGCTACTGTATTAATGCATCATCCTGCCCTGCTGCGTGATGATGAGATGCTTCATGCTGTACATGATCAACTTATACAGGTTACATAGTGATATTATAAATAATACTTTAGAGTTTAAATATTATGTTTATATGAAATGTGTCGTCTTCCTAAAGTTTTGCTTTATGTATTATACATTTCATGTTTTATCATGCTATTTACTGATAATTTGTGTAATGGAAGAAAGGCTTGAAATTAAGGAATAAAAATTATTTTAGAAGAGATTTAATTGATCTATAAATTATTTCATTTCTTAAAATGGGTCCAAATATTTGACGAATAAAAAAAAGTAGAGCTTGAAACTATTTACAAATATTTGTGCATATGTTTAAATATAATAAGAAATAATGAAAATATTTGTTTTTAACATCACTATGTTTTTAGGAAGAATGGTGGGAAATGGCTGGTGAGATATCAGACCGCAAAGGAGATAGCAGAACTGCAGTAGAATACTATGCTAAAGGAAATAATTACGCAAGGGCAGTTCAACTTGCACGAGAGGTATTTTTAACGAGTCCTCTGATTAAAAGTAATACAAAGTGGCATGAATTATATAAGATGTCTGTAAATAAAACTTAGTAGCTGTCTAGAGATGTAGTATAGCTTCGCTAACACTCCCTTAATTAGTAATAGATTCCAGCTGAAGTCTACTATGCTTCTCTAATGGAAATTAATTTAACCTATACAAGGCGTAATAGTGTTATGTTATTTTCAATTGGATTTCTTTTAGATATTTTGAATTGGGAAGTAAATAATACAATTTTAGGATAAAATTTTACGCCTCATTTATACAAAGTATCATTTAAATAAAATGTTTATAGGCATGCCCGGGTGAAGTTACTCGTTTGGAAGGCGATTGGGGAGCTTGGCTTGTATTTTGCAGACAAGCGGGGGCAGCAGTTCCGCATCTTATTGAAGCTGGGCGTATCGTAGATGCTCTCACTGCGGCTCTAAAAGCTCATCATTATCGCAAGGCTTTGCAAATTGTACAGGTATACATTATCTGTCTACCGGAAACAGGATTTGTCTTATTTATATATATTTCTACTTATGTGAGAGGGTGTGAATCATAGTACGGATTTGTAGGCTGTACATGACCTTGATCTGCTCCTGTGAATAGCAGCAACTATACAAATTACAATTATCAAAATCTTATATTATTGATTTACTTTATATAAATTGTTCAATATTGATTCTTTTGTACGATGCCTTGTATATCTAGATTTATAATGACCTATTGAAATGTATTCATTCAATGTGAATTGGCGGAATTTAAGTTCTAAGCCTTGTTCAAACCTTGGAAAACTTTGATGAATTGGGCAAATAATTTTGATTATAATATTGAATTATTTTAAAACACACACACGCGCATTTTTATTTTGTTTTAATTATCTTAGTTTTACACATGAAATATAACTCGCAAGTACAAGTATAGTCTCACAATACTTAAAAGAAGATACCACTCATTTACCTTGTGAGTGTTTTGGAAATGAATGATTTTTGTTTAATTTTGGATAAGTATGTCTTAAAGTTAAAATATTTTTAAGTTACCATTACCATCGTCGGTTTTGGATTGCAATAAACAAAAATAAATGTTTGTGTCGTAGACCTCTATATCATTTTTTTTATAATATATATTTTTTTATATTAAGTATTAAAGTACATTCAATTTATTTATAGGTCATAGATGATAAAGAAGCAATACGAGAACAATGCCAGCAGCTCGGCGATCACTTTATTTCTACACAGGTAGATATTATCCATTTTATGAAATGTTTTGTTTTAAATAGGGATTTGTGACAGAAATGTGGTTTGAAGAAAATAACGTGGTGAAAATTCATTATTGCAAAATGTTATGTATTTCAAACACAAATATACTCTATATCTTTATACTGTATAGTAATAATTCAATATGCCGTGGCATGACCCATTGCCTGCAAGAGCAATCGCTTTTTAAGAGGAGCCCATACAGCACCTCGTAACGAAGGCCCCGGAGGATTCTTTAGAGATCCCGGGGCTCTCCCTTATATGTAAAGGAAGGACACCGAAGGGGTATTACTGGAAACATCCCACTTAACCCTATCTTTTTCCCCAAAAGTTTGGGTATTATGCAGACTTATGCGGGGAGGAATGCCCGATAAAAAAATCCTGGATTACCTTATTAAGCTAATATCGTAAATAGGCCGTTTTAATACCTCGGCTCATGAGTGTTGTACAAATTCAGGAATGGGATACAGCAGAACGCGTTCTTACATCATGTGGAATGGCGGACAGATGCGTCCGTGCTTACAATTCTACGGGCAAAGTTGCAGAAGGACTACGAGTAGCCGCTTCATATTTAAGTGAAGAAGAAACACGAGATATTTATATTCCACTGGCTCAGCAGCTGAGGCAGGATGGACAATTGAGAAAGGCTGAACAAATCTACATTGGACTTGGTGATCCCGATGAAGCTATTTCGATGTACAAGGTTAGACTATACTACGGCACAAGAATATATTTTACCTATTTTGAATCATCGGTGATAATGCTAAAACAAAATGTTCACTTATGCTTATTTGTTTGATAGAAAACAACTTAAGCAAACAGTACAATAGGCAACCTTGTTGCTTATTAGCCATATCTACCAGGCAACTTTAGTGTTAGGAGATTATTTGAACTATCAAGCTTCTACCGATGCTTTAGTTTTTAGTCTAGTTATCCGTGAAAAGTGCTAGTTTAAAACAATACTTTGTATATAGTAAGCTATTTTTATGAGATTCATTTATCTTATTTGCTATTTTTGAGTTATTCGCATCTTTAAATGTTGCGTGCATTTTAATTTAGGTATTGCTTGCAATTGAATTTACGTAATAGTACCGTTATTTTACAACGTAATAAACAGCAATTGGAAGCAAAAAATATTGCGCTTATCTATATGCACTTTTGATAAATAAAATGTTTAGGCTAGAGAACGATGAATAAAATATTCGTGTAATCGAAATTTATCGATCTTTTCTATAGGATGCATCACAATATGAAGCGATGTTGCGCTTAGTTGCAGCACATCGCGGTTCTTTATTGGAAGCAACTCGACGACATGTTGCTCAAGCTTTGCATGCATCTGGCGATCTTCGTGCGGCTGAGAACTATTATATTCAAGCTGGCAAGTAAATTTTTTTACTAGAGTTAACATTTTTAGTACCTAACAGTATAATTTCCCTGCGATCTTAAATTATTGTAGAAATTATGATGGCATGACGTTATAAAAAAAATTAGTAATATGAAATACTACGATTTAATGAAGTTATTTATAATATTTAAACTTTTGAACTTTAAGGAGTCGCCGACGTAATGTTTTATATGTAGCTTTTTATTTTTTAAGTACTCACCTGTATCTATCTGCACAGATCATCTATAGTCAATCTGCACTAAAATTGCCAGATTTAGCCATGATTGTGTCGAAATTGGGTTAATGGAATTTAGGTGACTGGAAGAGTGCGATTCAGATGTACCGCTCAAGTGGTCAATGGGAAGGCGCAGAGAGAGTGGCCAGGGCACATGCTCCGGCAGCAGTTCAGCAACAAGTTGCGTTACAATGGGCTTCAGCGCTACCTGCAGCACCAGCGGCTAGATTACTGGCAGCAAGAGGATTAGCTGCTTTGGGTGCAAGATGGGCATTGCAGGCTCAAAGGTATGTACAGTTTCTCCAACAAGGCAATTGAGATCTAAGAAAAAACTAATGTGGCCTCAGTTTAACGTGTTGGAGCCGATTGTATTTATATCCATGTATGCAATAAAAAGTACAATAATATAGACTCATATTGATGCACATTTATTAGGTGGGATATTGCAATAGAACTTAGTGAATTAGGCGGAGGTATAACAAAGCGGGAAGTTGCTAGACATGAGGCATCAGCTTTAGCTGAAGAACGGCCTGAAGAAGCGGAAGCAGCATTTCTGAGAGCTTCTGCCGCGGAAGATGCTATACGAATGTGGCTTTCCAAGGGACACCATCAGAGGGCTTTAGTTTTGGCTGAACAGCATGCTTCGCATATGGTAATAATATGTTTTGGTTATAGATTTTTAGATTTATATAGGGTTCAATTTGAGTCACCTATAACATTATAGCGATTAGCCGAATACCGAAATTTTTTTAAAGTATGGTACTAGGATAATACTCACAATCATATGATAAACGTTCAGAGAATTAATGCTGGGCTACCGTAAGGAATCTTATGTTATTGCCGTATACTTGCGTGTATTACTTGCATTACATGCTAATTAAAGCACATGATCGGATTACGAAATCATTGGGCTTATTGATACGTAATCGATAAATTATAAATTTACAATAAAGCGCCAATATATCTTAGCTATTTTAACAGAAAATATTTTTGTTGTAGTCGGAAGTGATTAGTGTAACCAAATAGAAATCTTTTATAATTTTTAAAAGGATTGAAATCTTGACACAGGTAGAAGAAGTATTGGTAGAAGGTGGTCGTGCGGCTGCCGAAAGAGGCGACCTGATCCAATTTGAAGCGCTTATGATCCGTGCTAATAGACCTCGGGAAGTTGTACAACATTATAAAGACCTCGGTAAGTGTGAACATTGTTAATTTTATAATTCTTCATTATTACCGACAGTGGTGCTATAGAAATTATCAATAAACAAATTAATGGTGTATCGAGGGGTACACTATTACCTTATCTTATATTTTCAAATTATATGACATATTATAATATATAAACGCCAAAGAAAACGTTATCGTTTGAGGCACGTTACAAAAAGTCTGACAGAGATAGTTTCACATTTTTTCCTCTTTGTCTTATCACTATTATCAGTGCAGTCATCAGTGGCGTAACTGGGGGTACGTGGCAAATCCTTTGGTGGGGGCCTACCGCCGTCACATACTTAGTTTGATTTTAATAATACCACTTATGTAGTTATCAAACTCTAAGAACAATTTACAAGAAAAATGGGTTTGATTAACTCAGATTAAATTCATTAACTCAGATTCACCAGCCTATATAGGTCCCACGCTGGGCAACGGCCTTTCTTAGGTGAGAGGGACTATAGTCCTCACGCAAGCCTTCATCAAGAGAATTCATATCCATCTTCCATTCGCAAGATTTTCGATAAAGAAACAATAGAATAAAAATAACAATTTAATTTCAAGAAATTATTTATTAAGAAAAATCTTTTTTTCGAGCTTTCTGTTCAGCATACTTTTTTAACTTTAAAGTTGGAAGGGGAAGACCAAGGCGAACGTTCCTGGACCAAATCCAGGACATTTTAAATAAGGGTCAGGTCAAAAGTACTCTAAACAGACGAACTTGTATGAAAGGTTCAATGAGAATGAAAGAAGCGAAGGAGATATGCAAGGATCGTGGCAAGTGGAAGGATGTTGTCTCTGCCTACCCCTATGGGAATGAGGCGTGATGTTATGTATGTATGTATGTATGTTCAGCATAGGTGTCCATTAGATAATCAAAGTTTAAAGATCGGGCCATAGAATTTTCAATAGGTAGAATAGCCAAGTTACATGTCCTGTCTTGGGCCGTGTACCTCTTGGGCCGGGGCCTTATCGGGCCAGGGGCTTGTGGCATTTTGATAGCCCTGCCACTCTATAGGCACGCCACTGGCGGTCTTATTCATAGCGGAGTTATGAAGTCTAGGCGTACGTCGCCACAACTCCGGTCGTCATTAGTTTTTGCTTTCTGGCGTGGACGACCAGATCATATTTGGTTGGTCCATCGCATGGGTGCTCTATCTCGAGGTTTAATGCCCTCTATTTTGCCCTGTATTACTAGAATGAAAAATGGAGTCTGGTTCTTACCGAAAGACGTGACCAAATAATCTTAAAACTGGGACACTCATCAATGCTGAGGGGCATGTTAATTAATTTCGTATGGAATGTTCGTATGGAATTTAGGCTAAGAAACTCAAACAAGAAGAGTTTATAATATTTGTTTACATTATTTTATCATCAAAATATCGATAGAGTTGTGGGAAGAAGCGGCTCGAGTATCCCGCGAATATTTGCCAGACAGCGCGGAGCCAGTGCCACCAGCAGTACCTCCATTATTGCAACGCGCGGCCGATCATGCTGACAGGTAACATTCTATCAAAAACCTGTCTGCCTCGAGAATGCCGCTACCGTACCTCCTACAGATTACAATATCTGAAACCATCCCCACATAGTTACGTCAACAATGAAGTCTAGTTCTTCTGTGGATTTCTTAATAATCTTTAATAACATATTCTAAGGGCATAAATTTGGCCTTGAATTATTTTTTCATTTAACCTTTACTTGTTAATCTACTTTTAGGAAGGATTGGCCAACATTTTCTCAATGGATTTTGAAAAAATCAAGATATTTAACCAGGAATTCATCCTAGATCGGTAGATTTAAAGACTCCACATGTATATTAACTATTTTGTTAGAAAGTATTATTAATAAAGATTCTATTCTGAAAAATAATAGCAAACAACTAACTTATGGTATTTACCATAAGTTAGTTGTTTGCTATTTATTATTATTTTTCTCACATTCACATTCCAGTAAATAATCACATTTAAAAAGTGTCTGATTTATACTGTCCCTATTCTTCCTTTCTAACTTTAATATGTTCCATTTATATTTGCATTAGGAAATGATGGGTTTTCTGTTCACGTTTATTGGGTGAATCACCAATCTACTTACTTTTATAGGGGTGAATGGTGGGAAGCCGTTCAGTTATTGTTAACTGCAAGTGCTGCTGGAGCTTCTGGTGGTGCTAATAGATTAGCTGAACGGGCAGCACTTCGAGCCGCGCGGTTAGCGAGAGACAGGCTTCGCGGACAACAGAGACGAAATGCTGCTAATATGCTTGCTGAAACGTGAGCCTGACTTTCCCTCTTTTATTACTATTGAGTTTTATTATTATACCCTGAGTGTGAGTGAGCTGATAACAATTGGAATTCTATTACGGTTTAGAAGATATTTTGTTAAGTCGTATGGCCTGGTCGTGGCTTTTCGTCGATTATTGAGAAATGAAAGATGCATTTCTAATTATTTTATTATTTATTACAGTGCGTTTGCATTGAATATATTTTTACAAAATCTCAGTAATCCTAGGGAGTACTTCTGGTATATGTAACAACCCAACTATTGTTTGTGGAGAAGCATTGTGGGTTTAACCTCAACAATCTGTTTTCTAACTCTCCTACACCGTTTTTTAAAACCGCGATGAAGTTTTTGACAATGTCACACCAGAAGGTGGGCAGAAATATATACTTTTTAATACTGATAGGCTTGTACTTAAATTATGTGTAGTAATTGCTTGCCTATTCATTTATACACACCATTTACCTTCTCTCTCGCCGTTCTTTGTTCGTTAACGATAGGGTTGTCTGGAAGAGATCGCTAATGAGCGATAAGTACCTAATACTGAGTAATTGCACATCTATTTTTAGCGTGGTATTCAATAACCTATATTATCTATCTATCTATGACTGAAAGAAATTTTGAAGAAGTAATCTGATATGCGCTTGCCTAGATGTATATAATCTTTTTGTTTCATTCTGCATCTTATTTTTTTTATAACTTATTTTTATTATAAATTTTCCTTACCTAAATTTAAGGCTTTTATTTATTTTAATTATAGTAGAATATTTAGGTAAATAAAGGAAAATATATATGAAATGTTTTTAACTGAATTACATGCAGATTTGGTGCAATTGGACAAAATGAAGTAGGCGAGCAATTAAAGATTGCTCTTACAGAAGGAGTTGAGGACGACACTGTTGAAGGTAATCTGTTTTAATTACAATAGATTTAGACATCATTTATTTTAATTTTTAATGAAAATTTTAGTAACGCATATTTATATGTAAGCATTTCTTCTTATTTTATTATAAGCTTTATAGAAATCTACGCTTAGATGGTTTAATGGTCAGCTAGTTCAAGCCTTAGGTTGAGTGAACTTAATATAATTTTTTTCTTTGTTCTATATTTTTCTTAGCGAAGTGCTAATCAGCTGCAGCCAAAGCCTCCCAGAAGGCAAGATCCAAACAAATAAGAATATATAATTTTATAAATACTTAATCAATGGGGAAAGGGAGTACTCGCACTATTACACAAACGAGGTTATAGATATATTAAAAATCTTTTACATAGGAAATTCAGGATATTACGAAGAGGAAGAAGTAAAGCCTCAGATGGTTTCTGAAGATTCGGATAGTGAATCAGCAGCGTTGGAGAAGTTAGCCAGAGCTGGACATTGGCAAAGGTGTCTAGCACACGCGGGCCCGAAGGCTCCCCATTATGCTTTAAGATACGTTGCACAATTATTCAAGACACATTCTGTATGTATCATACCTTTCCATATTAAGCATAGTTTTTAATATATTTTAGTTTCCCACTTAACAAAATCCAGTAATGAAAGTCGTTTAAAACACTTCCATTTTATTTATAAGAATAAGCTTCCGAAATCTATGTAATATTCACAACTTAGATCAATCACTCGGATATTTTATTTATCCCTATAGACTGTCGTGATCGACTAATCAGTAAATAAAAAAATTGTTGACCATCGCTATCTTTCAGCGCATAGAAGGCGTGGATGTCGTAAGTGATGAAATACCGGAAGTTTTATCGCAGGCTTTGGATACTTTACGTCAGTATTTAAGTGATGATAATGGGGTTACTATAAACAGTAGCGATGTACCACTGGCTAAAGCAGTTTGCAGCGAAATATTGGTGCGGTTGTCTACGGCCCCCAAAGCGCTTACATCGATGAAGGATGCGGCCGATGTGATGATTGCTGCCGGCGCAGACGATAGAGTATTACAAGTATGAGTTTTGTATATACCTAGCAACGAAGCAAATTTTTAATTTAACGTTTGAAAAAGCATGTGTTATAGACACATGCTTTTTCATGTACAAGAATAATCATATCGTAGATTTATTTCAAAGAGCAATGATATTTCTGTTCTTAACAATACTGTTTGGATGTCAACGGTTAAACTCAAACAAATGAACAAAATTATAAATAATATTTTTATTTTAGAGTAAAGTAATAAATCGTTTTATTTTTTTAGGCTTTGATACTATTAATGGGTCTCCACGTACCACAGATAGCGTCAAAAGTTGCTCGTGCTTTGCCGCGGTACACTGACATTGTCGTTGCAGATGTGGGTAAGCATAACATTCTTATATTGGTATTTTATATTATATTGTATATTACATTATTAATTGACTAGTGGACCCACGAAGCCTAACCTGGAAATAATTTTGATTAAAAATAAAAAAGATTATAGTGAGTTCACATTAACAGATAAACATTTGATATCCCTTTTTTGAAGAAGAACTACGTTACATTTAATGGTTGCGTAACTTAAGCTATTTACGCAAAGCAAGTACCAGAGGCTCTCAAAAGAAATAAATTTTACCCATTTCTGCAACATATTTCACTTACACTCGCCCCTATTGTTTCTAAAATAGTTTTAAGTAGCCTATAACTTTTGTCGATAAAATTGAGTTATGTACCTCTAAAAAAAATTTCTAACATTAAGAATATTTATTTTGCACAGCGTTCTATGCCTGTGGTGAAGCGATCCGAGCGGAGAGCTCAAACGGTGTACGCGAGGCATTCGTTATGCTTAACCATTGCCTGGATTTAGCCGAAGCTGCGGAAGAGGACTCTGCAAATCTCTTAGATTATACAGATTTTGGTAAGCAATAACATTTTTATGGTTTAAATCTGGAATCTGCAACTTTTTCTTATAAAAGGGCCACGAATCCTAAGGAAATGTTATGAGAAAATTTTGGCACACATTTGATCTTTTAACACTTTTATTTTTTATATAAACCTAATTATCAGCTTTTTAACCATATTTATTTTGACGGCCTCGCTGGCGCAGAGGTGCGAGTATTCGCTTTGCTAGCGGAGGTCCCGGGTTCGATCCCCGGTAGGACGAATTTAGGAAATTGTATTTTCTAATTTGTCTGAGTCTGGACTGGTGGGAGGCTTCGGCCGTGGCTAGTTACCACCCTACCAGCAAAAACGTACCGCCAAACAAAGAGATTTGTGTTCCGGTACGATGCTGTGTAGAAACCGTAAGGGGTATATCGCCTCTTAACAGATTAGCGCGCTTCCATCTTAGACTGTATCAACATTTACCATCAGGTGAGATCACAGTCAAGCGCTAATCTGTCAGCAATAAAAAAATAAAAAAAAAATTATGGTTCGCGTCTCATTTGTATGCATGCATTGAATTGAATGGTACTTGCGCGGGCCATATCGCGGCCAATGTTTTATTGTTCCATTGCTTGTATCTCACCAGATGTTAAGTGACGATACCGTTCGGGACGGCAGCATGCTAACTGCGAAAGAGATCATTTACTTCTTATAGTTTCTACTATGGTACTATATCTTCGCTGGTAGGTGACTAACCATCCTCCCGTCCCTCCGGATCTACATAAATTTGAATACATTATAAGGTAGCAGTAATTTAAACAATGAGTTGAAATAAAGCCTTTATTTATAATGTAACGCTTTTCTAGAAAATACATAAGCCTTAACAACTACACCTCGTTTAATCTGTTCCCGTACACCACAACGGTCCTCTCCTCTCCAGTGCAACCAACATTGCCACACCGTCCTCGCCTCTCATCGGAACGCAATGAATTTTATGAGTTACAATTTCCTAAATTTTGGCTGGTGTAGTCGAATTTAGAACCTCTGTTGGCGTACCGAGTATTCCAACCATTACGTCAACAATGTCAAAAAATTCAAATGTTGATGATCGCTAGGAGACTATGGTGTTTGAATCGCTACTTGACTTGGCTCTAAGAATCACCATACAAGATACTGCTACGAATGCTCTATAATTGTCCTTTTTAATTGTTTATTTATATATTATATGATATTTGTTATAATACCTACTAATAAACGGGGCTTTGTAATGTCTTTGTAATCCTGTTTGTAAAATATTACAGAGTGCACGGATTGGCCACGGTCACCTTTGATGTTAGAAAGCTCTTGTGTACGCGGAGCTCCTTTAGACGCATTACGAGATTGGGTCCTTGCAGTATCTATGGATCAGCAAGTTGAGCAGGTATCTTTTAATTTTAAAAAGTATATTCATTATTTAAGTAGGTTTAAGTGCTTTGAATTTTCAAAAGTTAGTTCTCTGCTGGCGGGCACTAGCGCGATTACGACGATGAACATGTCGCTAAAACATACAGTTTGTAGTGTGGCTTTTATCAGGCTTTAATCTGTATTTGAAATATTGACGGCCCTTAAGTATAAACGATCAATTTGCATTAGAGATTTTTTTGTATTTTTGGTGATTTTATCATAGCTTGTCTAAACATGGTATTGACGAATTGCTTCACTGATTTGGGATATTAAGTCTCAATTATATACTGTAAAAAATGTAACAAATAAAGACTTAGTTACCAAGTTTTGAAAAATGCAGATAACACAGGTATTTCAATGGAAAAGTTTCGGGATGTCATTGTAATTATCTAGAACAGTATCACATGTTTTGATTTCATTGTATTTTGTATTATAGACACTGCCGGTGGATGGTCGTGGCAAGTACAGCTCTTTCATTGGATCCGATGAGTCATGTTGCGTGCTCACTGGTTATCCGCTAGCATCGCGTCTAGTGACCTTCACTAATGGTAGCAATCTTTAGTTACTTAATATATTTATAAATATATATATATATATATGTTTATCTTCGTAACATAAAATACCTCAAGTAGTATATGCATTATGTATAATTTTAATATTATTTACATATTTGACACAGCGAAGTAGTGCTATCCTGTGATGGACAAAACATAATCACATGCTTTACTACACGTGCGAAACCCGGGTCAACTGCTAGTGTAAGCCATAATGTTGATGTCCTCGCTTGATCTATGGTGGCAGTACGCGCCTCGCTACCAGAGGTCCTGGGTTCGATTCGTGGCAGGACAAATTAAGACATTATGACAGGAGGACATTTTCTAATTTGTTCGAGTTTGGACTTGTTGGAGGCTTTGGCCGTGCCTAGTAACAAGCATCAACGTGCCGCTAAGCTAAGAAAATTTGCTCCGGTACGATGTTGTATAGAAACCATAAGAGGTAAATTATCTCTTTGTATGTTAACGCGCTTCCATCTTATACTGTATCATCACCTACCTTCAGGTGTCGTTATATACAAGCGCTAACTTGTCAGAAAAATCTCACGTAATTATTTTGTCAAAGGTCGTTGCGCGAACCGTGAGTGGTGGTCGCGCGTATCTCATGCGGCTCGCAGCGGCGCCGGTCCTGCAGCTAACATTTTGCAACTTATCACCAAGTGGTGTGGTGCAGCCGATTACTCGCATATTTAAATGTATTGTAACTTATCGATTAGTGTTGAGTAGGGCATAACTTAAAAATGAGTTTGTAGGAGTAGCCTGTTCTTTGTATTGAGCCATTACAATGTGCAAGTTCAAATGCGGCGAGGCGTATGGCGCTTGGCAGTAGAGTTGTTGCGCCTAAATACGCGCTTCGTGTCTTTGTCTCGCTCGCTCGACAGAAGTTTGAATGATGCATTGTAGCATGTCGCCAGTGCACATCCAAAGTGCAAACTAAAGTGCAAATATTAAGTAATTGAAAACAGAAAACTAAAATTGAAACAATACAGTTTCGTAAGAAAAAAGAAAAAAAGCGAAAGCTTATTTAAGATTAGATGAACCGTAAGCTCGTTAGTGAATTTCTGTACGGAAAAATATTTATATATTTCACTTGTACCACGATCCAAATAATTGAGTCCAAACAACAAACTTCTATTGTGGTTCTTAAATATGTCATTAAACGAACAGTAAAGTTTAAAATATTGTCTTATCAATAAAATGTAATCGTTGAATGAATGTTTTATTATAGCAATCACTAATCCCGAAATTAAGCCTACATGCAACTACCGGAATAAGGTAAGTATTAGTAGTAAGTATAATGTGGCGACGCCCATTGCTCGCATCAGCTGGTTCACTTGCATAGTGGTTTCATAGCACGACAAAATATATTTTGTTACGCACCCTTAGTCCCGGATGCTGACTGAAGACATAACGCAAACATGTGTGGGTGGCTGATGGTATGCGGAGTACCAAAGAGGTTTACGTTTTGTGTTATTGGCGAGCGACGATGGGACTGGAAGTCTAGAATTTAGAATTATGTTTTATTTTAAAATAAGAAACGGTTCTTGGGTATTGTTTTTTCCTGTTATTCTTTTATCGCTCGCTGTCGGGGACAGGTGCCGATCTATGCGAATAAAATAATTATATAGCAGAAGTCGTTTGCTTTAATAATTTTTTATAATTACAATTAAAGCTCGAACTAATGGCCTATCTAAATAGGATTATTAGATCTGACTTCTGTAAACAATTACTCATTCCTGTAAAAAACCCCTAACGTCGTATTATCGATGTATTAAGAGCATGTATTTTTTGTATTTGTAATGTATTAGACATTTTCCATTTCATTATGAAAATTGAATAACTTACGAAGCCATATTAAATAATAGATCGATCAGGATTAGATTTCATTTGCATTTTAGCATGTTATTATAAAACTGGTCTTGCAAATATTAATTTTGTAAGAAAACGTGTTTAGAACATACGACTGAAGTAAAACAATATACATAAGCCATACTCGTCTAGATACAATTATTTATTCCTTCTTTATCAGATTTTCCTTAGTAACAGTTGTACAGCCATTCAATCACCCATACGAAGTCGTAATTCAAACATAAATCACTTTCTTCTAATTTTCAATACGGAACATACTTCCAGCCTTGCTTGCGAGTTGCTAGTTCCAACGCGCCGACCACTGAACTAAGCATAAATCCTCTTTGGTACTCTGCATACCGTCTGCCCACTTGTCCGTCAATATAATATAATAGCTATCGCACTCCGCTGCTAAAACTGCGCGTAACAATTTATTACGTCCGTTTGCCACGCGTCGATTACGCTTTCCGTATAAATCTCGTCGCCCATTCGCCAGCTTACTCTCGAACTCAAGTGTCCGTAAAGTAGTTTTACTCCAAAAAATACTAAAAATAAAAAAAAAAAACAAAGTAATACATTGATCAGTTTATTGACTTCCAAATTTTGATAGCTTTAGCGATGGTCGAAATAAAAAAATCAGTAATTGTGTTTATATCGCTATAATAAACTCATTTGTTATCACATTTATTTTAATATTATATTTTGACACACATATTTTGTTACGTACTAGGATTTGTATTCTAAAAAAAAACCGTTTTCGCAATGTATTGGATGACACTTTCCCTTCGTGTGACATGTTCATATTAATGAATGGAATATCAATGTGCGAATGAATGCTCCAATGTATGACATCGCGAAAAAGGAATGTTCGAGATCATGTTGTATCTATCAAGAAAAGACAACACTAATATACGATTAGAAATATAGATACACGAATACGCAGTTCAGACACTATATCACATTATCTATTGGTACTAAATTTTTTACAGGTTTAGGAAACTTAGTCTTTTTTTGAAATTTGCTTATTAATCGCCTTAATGGCTCTAATAGTCACTGAAGGATCCCAGCATAGCTTGGCTACAAGAATTATGCCTTAGGGCTAGAAGACTAAAAGGGATGGTTACATCAAAGTAAATCGCCTCTTGTGAGCCTTATTAGCTAAAGGCAGCGATATATTTTGTCGGAAATATTGAAATTACGAATTTAGAGTTAATTTATTTTCACAAAAACACATACGTGTTTAAGGCATATAATAAAAGTTACATTAAATTGGTTACAAGTTTTTAAAATAATACATTTTATACATTCAAATCTCGTATTAAAAAGAGTGTTGATATTTTTAAAATTTTTGGAAACGGCATTAGTTGTACGTCCTTGTAAACTTCTCGATGGTGTACACGTTATTGATATGTGTAGTAAGAGTATTTAAAAGTAAATCAAAGTGGCTATATTACACACGTGAATTGGAACTTTTAGATATGTCTATAACATCTGTGAGAAGTTCGTAAGGTAATCTTGTTTGTTTAGAACACTTTTCAAACTTTTAATCACTTCAGAAGATGTTGATAACCTTTATTTCTTATAAATCTTTGATAACTTATATTACTTAATAATATCAATGGATCACAACAAATGTAAAAGAAAGATATGTTTTGTGTTGTGAAAGATGTAGATACGGTGGTATTAAGATAATTAGGCACATAGTAATAACATTTATTAACATATACATTTATGTCTTACATAAAATATATTTTGTAGTAATTTCTAATATATTGAAATAGTAAGCGTAAAGTACCAACGTTATCAGCATAAGTAAATTGTACTAGTTTATGCCAGTGGTTCTCTTTCTTTATGGTTAACAGCAGAGGTTCTCAAAAATTTTCTTCTCATAGACCCCTTTCAAAATTTTACTGATTTCGGTGGACCTCCTGCAGGTTCAATACTGCCATATTCTCAAAATTCAACTGAAAATAAACCAATTTTCATAGGCCCCCGCTTACAAATTTTGCGCCCCCATTTCTCGGCCACGTCAACGTACACCCCCATGGAGTCTCTCGTAGACCCCTGGGGGTCCACCTGGACTACTTAGGGAATCACTGGTTTACAGGATAGAAATCATTACACTATATAAAATGCATTACGATGGAACGGCTGTTTAACATGTTAAATTACATTTTCAGTGGTATTTCATTTGAGAAAAATCCTGTTAAAAAAAATTGTTAATTTTAATAAAATAATTATCAAGATTAAGATGGGATTGTAATCTTGAGATTTAAAGTAAATTTTTCCGAAATGGGATTAATGAATAAAAATAAAAACAAAGTGTATATTTGTCCGATAGTCATAGTATGGTACACGGGTATGCGATCCCGGNTTTGGAAATAAATTTAGCAAAATGTTAAACTTATTCAATTAATACATTACAAATACATGTCTCGAAAAATTAATTGTTTATTTTATATTTATACGTTGGCTTACTCGTGTAATATGATATATTTTCGCAATTATATAGACTGATTAATATAAAATATGCAAGAGTATATTCAACGCATGGATAACATTCCTTAACCATCTAGAGAAATATATAATAGAATTTATTAAGGTATTACATATAGAATTTAAGATACTAAATATTCTCTCTCTTAACAATTGTACGATCACTGTGGTGCTTAAAATCAATTTCGCTCATATGTATACAACAACAAATATCAAAGTTTTTTGATTACAAAAGATGAGAAAACGTATTTTCAAATTTTTCATATAATTTTAATAAGTATTATATTTATATTTTTTCTTTTAAATATAATAATTTTAAGGCATGTCTGTCTACTAAGAGCTATGAGTGTTCGGCGATATAGTGCATTATTTATAATATATCTAATAAACAAGAAATGTAATATATTGTCAAGCAATTCATTAATCTACGACAGTTTTGGAAGAACACAGAATTTGACGGTCTATATATAATTCCGTCGATATGTAAATTGTGTCTAACATCGGTAAAAATATTATTTTTAAAACAAATATAGGCCTATGTTTGAGGACTAGAAATTTACCTCAAGTTCC
Organism: Elymnias hypermnestra; assembly: GCA_015832385.1. NCBI lineage: Eukaryota > Metazoa > Arthropoda > Insecta > Lepidoptera > Nymphalidae > Elymnias > Elymnias hypermnestra. The sequence goes on from JACTOM010000929.1 coordinate 14,057,198, forward strand.
GCTCTGATTAGCTATTAGCATAAAAATTGGTTTTTACAATTTCTAAGATATGCAAATATTGTGGTTTACGTTCGTAATATAAATATGTCAGTTTATATTTCTGTGTAATCAAAAGCTGACAAGGAAAGTGATGCAATTTGGTTATATTCGGTAAGTTCAGTTGAATTTACAGTGAATTTAAAATTTTATTGAATCTAATAAAATTATGGCCTTCGAGAACTGGATAGATTGGATTTTTTATACATAAGCCGTAGTATTAGTAAAAGCTAGTATCGATTCAAATTTTCTAATTTAAGCCCTATGTCCTAGAAATTTGAATGGCATACAAAATGTTTCTTGATTTTTGATGATTAATATAAGCTCTAACAGAATACGTTTTATGAATTTTCTTTCGTTTATATTCAAACAGTATGTTTACAAAAAATACATTAGCCAAACTTTAACTGGTTAAATATTGAAACCAGAAATCGGCATTACATTACTCCTATTAAGTACAAGAGTGATTAATGTAGTACATTTAACAATAGCTTAGATAAAAGGTCATTAAACGTCGGTCGCACTATACATATATTTTTTCTACTGATTATAAAAGGTAGTACAACATTATCACTAAATAGTTGTGCGTAGAAAATTTTGAAAAATAAGTTAACAGTATTAATATAATGATAATATAGCTACTTTGATACGAAGAAACAACGATATCGGTAGATTAGTTATGTAGGGAAAATTCACTAAAGCACAACCATGGAAGAATAGTATCTAGACGCGCTTACACACTAGGATCACTTAAAGAGTTCTATAAATCGTATAAGGCAAAGTGTTTAAAGTTTGGGGTTTTTAAGATGACAAAGTACCACAGTATTAAAAAGACAGATACTCTCTAAATACATTACATATATTTTACAATTAGTTTACTCCATAAACTTGTAGTCTTATATATATTATATTACTCGATATAATTTGATTATTTATAAGTGAGAAAGACAATACAGTGAGATATCGTTATATCCATTAAATGGTTAACCGAATTGTAAATAGTAATGACCTATAACAATCTATTGAATTTTATGTTGACTTTTATATTAATTATCGCGAAATTCGGGAAAAAGATATTTGTGGGAAATTTAGTATTATGCGTTGAAAAAATATTCATTTCAACCAGATACGTGTTTCATTTATCGCGTGGTAATTCATTTAACCTTTTGCTTGTAATAGATAGTTTTGAATACAAGAGTAATTTTGTGTCTTTTTACCAATTTATGAATTGCTTTCTCTCTACATTACCGATTAGTCACGTAACATTTGTCAATAGTTAACATAAATAAATACTTTGTCTCTGGAAACATTATTTGTAAGCTCTTCGTTAAGCACTTTGAAAATTTATATCCTTGGAACATAATATTTCTTATATAGCGTTGAAGTTTGTTGCACGTGTTTTCCGATCCATTTTTTGCTTTCTTTAAAGAAATTTATTACATTGTATATTAAGACCGATATAATAGAAACACCTTATTAACCACATAAGTTATTCATTTTCGAAGAATACATCGATGGGGAAGTAATCTAACATTTAATTATAAATATGGTAAGAATAGATATTCTTATTACGTAGACTATTCGCATTGAAAATGTTCCATTGTAAACATACGCTGTCATGCAACTTCGTGAGATATGCAAGATCCTCAACAGAGAGAGGCCATTTTTTTTCTTAAAATATGGTATTAACCATGTCATACAAAAACATTTGACATCGTTATGCAGAAAATATTGTATTTAAAAATGACGTTTATAATAAAAAAAAAACTATTGTATTTGTTTTTAAATAGGTGCTTAAAATCGGGGAAATAACTGATTTTTATTAAGATTTTATTGCAATTTGACGGGAGTAGTATACAAATGTGAACGTGAGATCAGATTAGCTTAACAGCTCGTGTACCGTGCTTCTTTTTCAATCGATTTCATTAAGAAGAAGTCTATATAAATAGCATTATTTTCTGCATAACCACGTCTAAGTTTATGATTGTGTAGAGTTTTCGTCCCATCGAGTTGCGCAGGGCGGCTGTGTGGGCGACTCGAAGGCTATAATTACTGGGGACATCTTGTTTGGAGCCGTCGTGGAAGCGCTAATATTCATCGCGGCGCTCCGGCGACGGCTCTCTGGATCAGTCGGGTGACTCGTCAGCAGCGAGCGACGTGGCCGGGAACAAGGGGTACCAACCGTAGGTACGTTGCGGCAGAGTCAACTTGTCGAGGCAAATCTCCACACCGCCAAGTGCAAGATTGTGCTCGAAACCTCCGCAACGTTGCCAGAGCATCACGACTAATGTACGCCCGAGAGCCTCGCTTGCCTACAATAAAAAAATATTTACTTTAACCATAAAAGGTAAGTAGCAGCCCATTAACGTCCCACTGCTGGGCACAGGTATCCTCACTTATAGGAGAGAGGGTTTTTAGAGCATAGACCCACCACACTGGTCGACTGCGGATTGGCAGGCATAGTACACGAGTGCACTCTCTATTCCATCATTTATGGGAGTGATGAGTCCGAAGTGACGGAAATCCGACACTACCAGAGAGAAATTAGACGCTTAACGTGCTTGCTCAGGCACAAGGGTGGAGGACACCGCCAACTTCCCAACGTATGTCACAGAAGTTACTAATTATAATTGAGATGGCATTTGAAAAACTTTATGTAAATACATTAGGAATAATGTATTTTTCGTTGGTGGTGGAAAATACTTAAAATGAAGGGCTTACGATGAAAAATATATAATTATTATACTTGCATCATACCAAAAGAGTAGAAATTTGATAAGCAAATGTATCGGTAAAAAATGTAGGTACGTACTTGATATTTAAGCGTTTGTTTGAAATGAGGCTCAGTGGTCCGACGTATCACACGTGTTTTGCGTTTGTGCAGCCATTTGTCGCCATCGCGGAGGTAACACTTGACGTAAGAATCTGGCACCTCGCCGTTGACGCCGTACACCCGACGAGCATGAGATACCTATTTGTTTACATAATATACTATGCTTAAAAGTTATTGAAGGACTAACTAGTTTCTGTTTTTAACAAAAAATATAATTTTTAAAATATCTTTCCGAAGAATTGTATTATAGATAATTGATATTAGTATTTTAATACACTACATAGTTGATAATTGCAACGTTGATGATTAGAGACAATTCAAAATACGCTTTGCGAGAACTCTGTCCACGTTGCAATTATATGTCTTTATTCGTCTCTGTCACCACGGTCTAGTTGCACGTAGTTTCTTGATAATACGATGTAACTTAATTGTGTTTGACTAAGTAATGCAAAGTAACTCTCAGCTACATCAGCTAGTCAAAATTTTATAACAATTCGATGTATTGTCCTGAATGCGCTCTTTACCTCGAGCTCGAGCTGTCCCTTGATCATGATAATGCTGATGTTGATTTCCGCGTGCAGCGGTGGCAGGTGCGCGTTCCGCGGCGGCAGTTGCCCGGGGCCCAGGGGCACGTCGTCGTCGTCGTCCGCCACGGCATCGCAGGCGGCCGCCGCCGGCACCGCCGCCCACATGCTGCCCTTGCGCCCCGTGGCTGTGCCTGCGCACCACGACACGTACTACCCACCTGCCGCGCCGCGCACTCGTGCAGACGACGTCTAACTTCAACTACTAGCGCGCCGACGGTGCGGCCGTACAGCTATGTTGAAACCCTCGTATCGATCTATCGTTTCAACACAAACGTCAACAAACAAAAACTGAACAAATGTAAACCATTCAATCAAACATTCAAAATAAACAATACACAAAGTAAGCACGTCAAACAGCATCGTGCCGATGTTTACGGTTTCGATAGATTACATAGATCGTCAAATGTTTCCGTTCCTAAACACAGAAATGAAAGAAGAAGCAGTCAAACGTGTGCAGCCAAGAGTGTATTCGAATTTCTAATAGTTGCTGGAAGCGGTCTCGATGTCTTTAGTATGATACAAGCGTTTCGTGTCATGAGCAGCCATAAACTGTTACATAATAGTTTTAATAGTATTTCCATGAAAGAGCTATCGTCATGCCGCGATCATTGTATGCTCTACTTCGTACGCGACCGCGGTCCGAGGCGGCAACAGTGAGCGGGGACCGTGTCCGACCGCTACGATTCCCTAGTGTTCGTAGTGAACTATCAGTAGTACTTAAACTGTATGATAACTATGTCCTACGAATATAAAATAATATTTACAGGAAGTCTAATAGAATGCGCATCGTAACAATGAATGACATTCGCACAAGTAATGGAATCGAAAACATCATCGACGACATAATGCCGTCGAGATGTATTAGACGGGCAGCCGAACAGACGGTACACAGAGACAGATGAAGTGAGCGTGATCGCCCGCGACCGGGCATGCGTCAGGACAGAACAGTACAGACACAGTGAAGTGATGAGAAGCGTCGGGCGCAGCCACATTAAACGGTGCGAGCGCGCGGCCGTCGCGCAAGCTATGTATGACCCATGCTACTACTTGGTCTCGGAACCCCAGTCTGGTTCTGGCCCGAACCGAATCCGCCAAGTATCGTATCGCGTAGGCGCCTGTAGCCATTTGACGGGATAGAATCCTTGGGAGCGTTCGGTCCCGGTGCAATCGATAGAAACAGATTGGGGTACGGCCGTCGGACGTCACAAGGGAACGTGTTCACCGACACCGCGCACGGACAAACCCTGTGGGAAGCACGCGCGGGCGCGGGCACGGCGGTCGCTTACCGAGGCTAACGGTCCGTCGCTGCTGACCAAACAAGCATAACACAGTACAAGTCAGTACCCGCAATGTTCGTATTATCTAGGGGTGTTGGAGTGGGGCCATCGGGACAAGTGTGAGACTAATTATAATAGCTATCGGTGGTTCGGTGGTGGTGTAAACTTTAAGCGGATTAGGAGTTTTTATGGAAGTACAATCCTAAATATTTTCTATTAAGATTTTTAATTTAAATAGGGGAATGGAGTACTAAATAGGATTAGAAATTACAAATTATATAAATATGCGATGCATTTGAAGTATTTCATAAACATATTTTTATTCTTTGATATTTCAAAATTATTATTAAAAATTAAATAAAATTTCAAATTGATAATAGAGTTTTCAAAACCTTAAATATCAGTAGTTAATTAACGAGAAAAAATTATATCACACAATAATTTCTCTACCCACACATAAAAAAATTAACGACACTTACGCCTAGCTGTAGAACCCGAAAGCGACAGTGTGCGCCCAAGTTCGCCTTTGACGGCACGCAATGAGCGCAATATGTCGTCCGGGTCACGGCGCACGCAAGATGAGCGTCGTCGTTCACGTCGTGAACAAACGGCCGGGTCGACAGCTCCATCTTAAAACAGTTTTTAACATTCACATGTATAAATATTACAAACGCGTTAAACCCCACAACGTATTCTATTTAATATACCACTACATTAATTTAATAAAAAAATACATTTTAAGAAATTGATCCTGAAATTGGAAAAATTATGAATTTTAGCGTGCGTAGAATAATAATGTATATTTCAACAGTTGTAGCGCAATTCGTAAATATGCTGGCTCAAATGGATATGACATATTCACAGAATACCGTAAGTAACAACATTATTTTGCTACGTTTAAAGGCGGATTTGGAAGCTAATTAACCGCAAGGCATTCTCAATTCTCTGCAAAATGCAAATGTCTATGGGCGACGGAATTTGTTTAAAATTAGGAGAGGCTCTTAGTTTGCAGGATCATTTTTATAAAAAAAAATAATTTTATATTGATCATCAACACAATTCTAAAAGAATGAGCAAACCTTTCTCTTGTTGTTGAAACGAGGAGCGTCGTGAACCTGGTAGTGACCGTGAAAAATCCTTTCCTAGCTGATACACCTCCACTTCTAATGTTTCTGATTGTGAGGAGCCACGCCGTGACCCGGCTACCCACGCATGATCCGGATGCAGAAGTGATGCGCACTCGCCGATTGAATCCATATCGTCTAGAAATTATTATATACCAACATCTAAGTCTTTGTAAATTGTATTATGTAATCTGAGATGAAAATATATAAAGCGTTTAGTCAAGTACAGTAAAGGCAGGCACATTAACTTGAAGATAGTTTAAGTCTTCAAATGCTTCAAACAAATTGAAGTTAGTCTCTTGCAAGTGACTTGCTATAAAATTATAAGTGTCAGAAAAGTTGACGTATAGAAAGACAAAATAGTTTAGGTACCGCAAAAATAATATAGATAGTGACAAAAGTGGACGTGTGTGTTCAATAAAATGATGATTATCGAAGCTAAAGGTACTAGATTGTTACAAATGTGAATTACAAATACTGATAAATACCAGAGACTGAGCGCTGTGATGCAAAATCTCCTCTCCTTAAAGCGCGGCCACCAGTTAAAGACCCTCGTGGTGAAGCGTTTGCAGATCGAGTGCCACGTTCTTCAAGAGTCCACCAAACAGCTCGCTCTTCTGCGAATGCCTTTTCCAGCTCCATCTATAATGCCCAATATATACAAATAATACATTAACTATCATCGTTAAGATTTAACGTAATTATATTATATAAATAAAATGCAAATAGATTTTTTTAAATTTAGCGATACAAGTATTTTATTTGTCAATAAAATGAGCATAAATTATAAGCTGAACCCGCGACTTCGTCTGCGTGGAATATTTTTTTCGTAACATTTTCATTAATTTAGGCAAATTGTTTTAAAATAAGAAACATCCCCGCACTGCCGTTTGAGGGTGGAATTTCCTAAAATTTACTTTTTTGTTTCCATTATATCAAAAATAAAAGGAATATTCCTACCAAATTTCAAGTCTCTACGCCTTATGGTTCCAGAGATATCGTGAGGAGTCAATAGATATCTCTTTCATATATATAGATATTTTTAAGTAGAATTGCCAATTTCAAATAAATGTTGTACATGTGTGTAAGTAATTTAAAGGGAATCATTTCTTTAGAGAAATATCACAGGTTTATTTTGTGAAATACTGTTGGCTTATTAAGAAAAATAAATACATTTTTAAATTAACTTACAGTACATTCTCCGATGAGAACAGGATCAATACCAGGGCACGCATCCCACAATGTTAATTCAAGAGCTCGTCCGGCAAGTAGATCGGCTGTGAGTCCTCCAAAACCTAAGGTAGCGTTCCAAACAGGGGAACATGATGCTGACGCAGGATCTGTCTCCACAGGAGGACAACTTTCACTTGAAAAAATAAAAATAACGAGTAAAATAGAATATTGATATTTTTGAAGCTATTTTAACAAAACTTTGCAAAGAACACATACGTTTGTGTTTTATTGATATGAATTATTTTAGTGTAGCTTATATTATGTCTATATATGATGGTATTACGAGTATATTACTTTATTTTTAAACAGGACTATTTTTTATAATATTTGTGAATACCAATTATTAGTTAATTGTTGCAATTGTGAAATTATAACATTAGTTTTTTCTGATTTTATCAGAAAGTACAAAGTCAAATTTCATGTAAGTAAATTTGTAATCAAAATTTTACTTTATATTATGTATTAACATAATTCCTAATAAAAAGAGCTCGCCGCTTGATTGCAATTATGTCACTTTAAAGGGGGTGAATCTCACGACGACCAGGTTCGGAGGAACAGGACTCCTGCCGACGGCTCTGATCGAAAAATGGGGGCACGATCTTGGGTCTCCAACTGCGGGATAGCCTCGGTGAAGGCAATCAGACTTCACCTGGACAATTGGCTCACCAGGGAACACAGACCTCTTTCCTACCGTCTGGTGCAGGTGCTATCGGCCATAGTTGCTAAGGCAAGTCGTTGGCCGTGAGGAAACTTCCTGCTGTCGTGAGGGTGCTGCTTCTGTAGATTCGGCGCACCATACTTTGGCAGTGTCCAGCGAGGGCACCCCAGCGGCATATCATGTTGTCGCTCGTCAGTGAAGCGGGCGGAGGGCGGTTGTCTTCTTTTGCGAGACTGTCATCTCATTGAAGAAGGCTAAGGGAGCAAGCGGCTGAAGTCCTCCCACGCCATCGAAGGCGGCTGGGTTGCAAAAGTTATACATATGCACTTCATGCTTCACCCTATTCAATTGTAAGTGCTCATAGTCGGTGTCATCCGGATCACTAGAGTGGAATGCGGTCAGGGAGCCATGGATTGGGAAGGATCCGATGGGATTTAGTGGGTATTCTGGTATATGCGAGTCCCACGCTGTCGACTAGTGAAATTCTTTCATCGGAGTGCGTAAAGGCATTACTCAGTCAAACATAATTAGTAATAATAAACTACGATTAAACTTACAGTGATGGTAAAAGACGTATTCTAGCGAAGGCTTCAGGTTCATCTCCATAACCCAGCGTATGATCTCGAGGAGGTAGATCATCGGCCGCGATGAGAACGACGACCAATTTGCGTAGTTCACTTTCGAACCACACTTGTAATTGAGCACGTGCTGGTGGGCGCTCGCGGACACGCTCAGCTCGATCTTGTTCCTACACAGGTAAAAGTCTTAAAAATGTTTTTTGATTAATTAATAAAAAAAAAAGATCTGACGTCTATATTATATGGGGTCACATTGTCTAATGTAAAACTTTCTAATCATAGGTAAACAAAAATTCCATTCAAATAAGTTAGTTTAAAACGATAACCGCAAAATTACTGCTAGGAATAAAGTAGCAAGGGATTGCTGTATTACGCATTTATTTCTACATTAACTGGAAACTCTTGAGGATATGCATTATAACATGCAGCAACGATCATCTATAAAAAGGTAACCATCAAAAGATTGTTTTGTTTACCCTATTCACTTTTGTAACTATGATTTTGCATTCACGTTACGTTTAGTTGTCACAGGAAATTGAGTTAATCCTCTTCGCTTAAAACAACTCCATTAAAATAACATGCTTCGGGCTGAGGCACTTCTATTCATACATAAAGTAATTAATAAAATTTGACGCTCTCATCCGCCATGCAGAAAGCTTTGTCATGCTGGTATTCAATAGAGAAGCCGCGTATAACGTTTGATTTAGTGACAAGGACTGTTTTTAATAAAATCTAAAAATTATTTTAATTCAATATATTTAACACAAGATGTCGAAGTAGATATTGTTTTTGGAATTTATTTAAACAAATGTAAAAATCTATATTATGAGCTATTTTTCTACGATGTATGCAATAATTAGCACAGCTATGATTCTAATGTGTACATGTATTTTATACATTATGAATATTATATCGCTTTCTCTAAAAAGAGATGAGAAGGATAGCAGACAAATAGGATTTAAGAAGGAATTCACTTGACCTATGCTTATAATTTATTGAGTCGATATATTTCCATATATTTCATCATACTGAAAATTTGATTGAAAGGATTTTAGAATCTTGAAGATTAACAAACGTATTTTTATAATGCGTATCCATTTCCAATAAAGTGCTCTGAATCAGATGAATGCACATATTACTTTGTGCAACGTCATGCATTTCCCACTTGGTATGTAAATGAGGCCGAACATTCAACTACTATAGGGCAGAGCGTTTATGTACATCATGAGTAGTATTGTGTCGTATCACGAATCGGAAGCATCGGTGCGCGCCTGTCGCTCAAGGTGTTTGCGGTCCGGCGGTTGCGGTGTACCGTGCTGCCACCACTCGAAGCTTCTACGAGACTAGTCTTAACAAACGTCTCGGACAAATGTGCGGCATTACACTACACTAAATCAACAACAAAACTTGGTAACAGACACTCGATGCGCAAGACATAGACGGCACAAACTGGAGTTTTGTTGAGTCGATTGCTATTCGGTGTAAACATATAGTTTCCCAGTCTTTATGCTGCGCTCACCTTGTTTTGTGTTTCTTGAGAAGCATCTACTTCTTGTAGTCTCGACGCTGTTGTGTCTAGTCTTCGTTACGTTATTCACCGTTATTATTTATATCATTTTATGGAATTACATGAAATGAGTTGTGTTGGATCGGATTGGATAGCGCGTTTAGTAAATTTGGAAATGCAATGAACCTGATGTTCTTAAGCTTTTTCTTTCTAAAAGCGATGGCGGTTCTAGCTGCACTACAATTTTATTTTTCTTCATCGATGTTAAAGACATTAGGCTAGTCATCCACGAGTATCCTATAGATAGATTCCGATGACGGGATGAACCATATGCTACCATCGAGCACTAAAACTCAGCGTTTTTCTACACTTACGGATTATTTTGCGATCTTTCATATTGAGATTTGCCGATTGTTCCCTACTAATCCACCCGGCGTCGATGATGAGATTATGAAATTGGTCGGGTGATAGAAAAAATAAAAATCTGAAAATAATTACGCAGTTTTTTTTCATACACTTCACTTAGGGTAACATCATATAAACGATAACGTATAATGAATATAGGTAATAAATAAATTAAAAATATAGTTGGGTAAATATTTCCTGTGGATTAAACATTACCGTACTTCTACTTAATAAAATGTTAACAAAGGTAAAGTATTCCTACATTATATAGATACACTAATCTCTTATAACTAGTTCTAAAATGGAAAATGTTAAAGAGTTTAGTGCTAGAGTATCACAGCAGAACAATGGAGACCAGCCTCTGCGCTTCTTCTTTATTAAAATGTAGTTGTAGGCACATTTTCCTGATATTACATATCATACTCATCATAATAGTTAAAGCAAACCTTAATTAGCAATAGACCACCCATAACCGCAATTAATATTTTTGCCATTAATATTCTGGCAATAATTTTCCGTATATTATCTATTAGATTTAGTTATATCTAATTTCACCCATAATAAGCTTTGATTTTTGGAGCATACTCAAGTTATGTGTGGAAATGTAAGGATTATTTAGCAAGTTCAGAAAGATTATAAATATCAACAAATACTTTATATCTTGATATTATCTTAATTGTAAAATAGTGATGATCCATCAATCAAAGATACACGCAGAAGTATAATAAGATCATAATTATAATAAATGGTCTGAGAAGCTCAGTTGAGGAGGCGCTGAGAAATAGTCTCTATCAGATTTATGAAGAAACGAGAGGATCAGTCCGACATCTCATAGATTTCACAACACATATTGTTACAATTAAAGCCTATAGGAATATTATACCGGGGTTTTCGGCAATTTCCTTCGGGTCGGTGATGACGGCGATTTGTCCGTATCCGGTTCTGTGAAACAAAATAAGTTTTTCAGTATTGAGAATGCTTTTATAATATTTGAGTGGAATTTCAAACTTTTATCATAAACTTATACTGACTTACAACTGTCGTAGAAGAGTGCATAGAGCGGCATAACTAATAAACGGGAAAAAAATAATAATAAATAAGTAAGAAAAGAGGGAAAAATAAAAGGTAGAAGAGAGATATAGATGAAAAGAATATACATATTTATGCATTCATTTTACAACACAAGAATAATCATACATAATTCATAACAATTATTCAGTTTTCAAATCAAATCAAATCAAAAATATCTTTATTCAAGTAGGCATATTACAGCACTTTTGAATCGTCAAATTATATATTTTTTTCCACACTCTGATTCTAATATACGTCTGATGATGGTATTCAAAATCGGCTTAAAATCTAAACTTACGAGTGTTCCTTCGCGCCCTGATTCGAGAAGAACCCACAACAAACTCAATCGGGTACTTTTTGTTACCATCATCATTACAATAATATATTAGTTTACTATATTTTAAATAAAATTAGAGCAATTCGTTCACTCCCAGGCGTTTCTATCGTCTAGGTAATCTTGCAACTTAAAATACGATTTTTCTATCAACTTTCTCTTAACAAAAACTTTGAATTTATTAATTGACATCTTTAGAACGTCTTGTGGGAGTTTATTATAGAAACGTAGACAGTTACCCTTAAATGTACTGTTACCCCTACTAGTTTTAATAATACTAGTTTTAATAATGAGATCACATTTAAAGCAGAATTAATTCGTTAGATTGTTTCATGTATTTGAAATAATACAAACCATTCTATTTTTCAAATCAATCAAATAAAATCAAAACCTTTATTCGCTGAATATGGTATATATTGTATATTAATATACATGATGACTAAGGGAATGATTTTTTGCAAGAGAAAAATAGTGCCAGGATTATAAAAAGGACTGAAGCGCAATATGTTGCCAGAGCGGTCGAATTTATTCCTGATTTGTATTTCAAATAATAATTGGAATGATTAATTGTAATTTTGTATGTACCGCAATACAAAACATAGTTTACCATATAAGGCGTGATGATGGTGTTGTGCTAAAATAGGTGGGGCGGGAGGGTCATCGAGTTGCGGCGCCGGCTCTACTAATAGTTCAACGATGTCACCACCCCGTTCTAGCACTGCACATACTTCTTCAAAACTGCGCTCAGTTAATGGAACTCCACCCCATTCTAGAACCTAAAATGTTAATGATTTATTTTAAGCTAATTTATTAAAACAAAACGTTAACTTTATTCTTACTAGATTTTAGCAGATTATTCAGAGGTTTACTCCGGTTACAATAAAACAAATAGTACAATTTACAGTTTCGGTTGGCATAAAACTGTCTAATTTTAAAGGCACTGTAAGAAACATAGTCTATTTTAAAATTTGGCTCTATAAATGTAGTTAGAATATTGTCTTTAATATGATTGCCTTATCTCCTTGTTGCAATCCAGCGACGTCTGCTGGACCCCCAGGCACCGTCCATACAATAACTGCTTCCCGACGCCCGCTTGCGTCAGGCTTACCTCCGACTACACGCATACCAAAACCTCGAGCTAAAATAGTTTTTAAAAATATTGATTTGCGATCATCCTTTAATGAAACTTTTGAATTATAAACATGTTTTATCATAATAACTTAACTATAAATTTTACTATTGTGGCAGCGATGGGAAAAGAAATGGAGTAGGTATAATATTAGATAGTGAGCTGAAAGAGTGTGTGACTGATGTAAAAAGAATAACGGACAGATTAATAGTAGTAAAGGTAATAAAAGAAGGCTTAGTGTTGAATATTATAAGCGCATATGCGCCACAGACTGGATGTGATGACAGGTTGAAGGAAAAGTTTTATGAAGATTTTGATAGTGTAATACTAGATATCCCAGATGACGAAGATATATACGTAGGAGGAGATTTTAATGGCCATGTGGGAGAAAAGAACAGTGGTTACGAAAGAGTGCATGGGGGATGGGGGTTTGGTAATAGAAATATTGAGGGAGAAGCCTTGCTCCAAACTGCTTCAGCATTTGATCTAGCAATAATTAACACCTTCTTTAGAAAAAGTGACCAACATTTAATTACGTACAAAAGCGGGAACCACAAAACACAAATTGATTACTTTTTACTTCGAAGAAATAAAATTAGTTCAGTTAAGGATTGTAAAGTATTGCCAGGAGAATCACTAACAACCCAACATCGTTTATTAGTTTTAGAGATCAAAACCAAAGTCAAAAGCAATAGAAACAAAACAAAAACAGTACCGAAAATTAAATGGAGCTTAATTGAAAAACCAGAGTATGCAGAGGAATTTAGAAAACAAGTAGTTGACAAAATGATCGAAATGAAAGAATTAGCAGATAAAACCGTGAATGAATGTTGGAATGAGATGGCGGGATGCATTAGACGTGTAGCAAAAGAAGTTTTTGGACAGTCAAAAGGTAAAAGAAAAATTGATAAAGAGACATGGTGGTGGAATAAGGAAGTACAACAGGCACTAAAAGATAAGAAAAATGCATTTAAAGAGTGGCAAAAAGTAGATGAAAGTAATCAAACCGATAAGCATAGTAAAATAACAAAATATAACGAAACCAAACTAAAAGCTAAAAGAGCTGTGGCTATTGCAAGAGCCAATGCTCAAGAATCTTTATACAAAACACTGGAAAGTCCAGAAGGTACGCAAAAGATATATAAAATTTCAAAAGCAAGAGAAAAAAGAGGAAAAGATATAAATTACGTTAATTGTATAAAAGATAGTAAGGGGAAAGTATTGTCAGATAACGAAGAAATTAAAAAAAGATGGGAAAGATATTTTGAAAACCTAATGAATGAAGAGAATAATTGGAGTGGAGTGTTGGAAGATGTTCCATTGAATATGGGAGTTGTTAGAGAGATAGGCATAGAAGAAGTACAAAAGGCTGTCCAAAGTATGAGAAACGGTAAATCGGTTGGACCAGATGAGATACCAATAGAAGTGTGGAAGTTTCTGGATGTGGATGGATGGACGTGGCTGTCTTTGTTCTTCAATAAGTTGTTACAAGAAGAGGCGATCCCTGACGAATGGTGTATCAGTTCGCTGGTGCCTATTTTCAAAAACAAGGGTGATGTACAGGACTGTAACAGTTATAGAGGAATAAAGCTCATGTCACACAGCATGAAAGTATGGGAGAAGATTGTTGCTAGACGAATGAGAGAAGAGACGAATGTGACAGAGAATCAGTTTGGGTTCATGCCAGGACGTGGAACAACGGATGCCATATTCTCACTTCGCCAACTTTGCGAAAAGTACAAACGAGTACATAAGAACTTGCATATGGTGTTCGTTGATCTGGAGAAGGCCTATGATAGGGTACCCCGTGAAGTCTTGTGGTGGGCTTTGAAAGAGAAAAGAGTGCCTGGGAAATACCTGCGTCTTATCCGTGCTATGTACGGTAGAGCAACTACATACGTTCGCTCCGCAGCCGGCGAAACTAACAAATTCAATGTGGGCGTAGGTTTGCATCAGGGATCGGCTTTAAGCCCTTTTTTGTTCCTCCTGGTAATGGATGCACTGACATCAAACATACAAGAGGAAGCACCCTGGTGCATGCTGTTTGCCGATGACATTGTGCTTGTTGGAGAGGATGGAGCTGAGGTACAGAGAAGGGAAGAAATATGGCAGGAAAAACTGGAAAACGCAGGGTTGAAGATCAATAGGACCAAAACAGAACATCTGTTCTGTGATTTCGGGGATCCATCCAGTTTTTCTTCGATTGTCTTAGATGGTGTTTCCCTTCGAGTCTGCTCAGATTTCCGTTACCTCGGCTCTATCTTCCAAAAGGACGGCGGCATTGACCGAGATGTTACTAGCAGGATAAATGCAGGTTGGATGAAGTGGAGGCAGGTCTCGGGAACAATTTGCGATGCCAGAATGCCCCTTAAACTAAAGGGGAAGATTTATAAGACGATCGTAAGACCTGTCGTCCTGTATGGATCAGAGTGCTGGGCCACCAAAGGGGAGAATGAAAGGAAATTGCATGCAGCGGAGATGCGAATGTTGAGATGGATGTGTGGAGTGACAAAATTGGATAAGATTAAGAATGAGTATATTAGAGGAAGTGTGAAAGTAGCACCAGTGACCGAGAAGTTAAGGAGTGGAAGGTTAGCCTGGTATGGACATGTAATGAGAAGGGAGGATAGCCATGTATGTAAGAGGGTTCTAAATATGATGGTAAGCGGTAGGGCCGGGAGAGGGCGACCAAATTTTTTTAACAGAACG